>VZSF01002937.1:152983-223799 GCA_013398295.1 Chionis minor
AGCCGGCCCCTCGGGAGACAATAGCGAGCGCCCGCTGGAAACCGCCCATGTGTTTTAGCTCAGCGGTACGTTATAGGGGTGTACGGCGCTGTTTCAGTTATTATTATTATTATTAATAATAATTATTATGGGTGGGGGGCGGTGAATGTACGTCCTTTCCCCACCATGAGCGATCGACATTTCATTCATCTCCCGCGTGTTGCGTAAAAGCACCTTAAATGTGCTCGTAGCGCCTGTTCCAGGGGCAGAAGGGGGGTGCGGGGGAATGAGGGCTGTCTCCACCACGGGAGCACCACCGCGTTCGGGAGCGGGACGAGCCTCCCCGTTCCGGGCAGCCGAGGCGGCCGGAGCATCGCCGGCCTCCGTTCCCCGCCGGCCTCCGTCCCCGCCGTGTGCCGGCGGCAGCATGCGCGGCAGCGGGGGGAGCGGCGGCAGGGCGAGGGCTGCGGCCGCCGCCGCGTTTTGAGGGCTGGGTGGAGGCGGAGGAGGGAGGAAGGTGGGGGAGACCCGCGGCGGGGCTGCCCGGGCGCTGCATTGTTGCCGCCGAGCGTGGGCGTCGCCCGGCGGGGACCCGGGCAGGTTCCCCCCGCCGCCGCCGCCAGCCGCATCCCTGGCCCCGGCGCAGGGCCGGGGGCTGGTGCACCCTGGTGTCAGCCATGTTTGGGTGGGTATGGTAATGAGGATCTTCCCTCCACCTTTATGCGCCTTGGGTTTGTTTTCTGTTCAGGATTTTAAACGGTTGCAGTCCTCTGTGCGCTACGGCATAGCCACAGGGTAGAGTCGTACCTACGGGTTCCTCCCAGTGATTTCTTTTTTTTTTTTTTTTTTCCCCCCCCTGTTCCCCCCCCCCCCCATTCTTCCATTTTCTTATTAATTATTCTTCTTTCCCATGCCCGTATGGGCTGGGTTTGTCCTGATTTTGCTAGTATTGGAGCGAACTGGAATTTTCTTTGCAAGGCTTTGCTTTGGTTGTGGAAGGAAATGGGATGGTTGAAATATGCCTGCACAGTCACACCGACCTGCCACATGAGAGGTCATGGTAGGATTTGTTAAATTTTAATTGTAAAAGGTGTAGTCGAAACCTCGTCCTCATCAGCCATTTTATTTTGTGTGCTTTTGCTACATAACAAGCTCACTGCTGTAGTATTGATTTCTAAGAGAAGCCCAATTATATTTAAGTAGTACGTCACCATCCATATGTCACAGTGACATACTATAGGACAGGGATCCAAATCTCGGTTTCCCCTTCCAAAGAAAAGTGTAAACGAAGTAAAGATTTTGTTACCTGATGTCACGTACATGTGCACTGGATGTATTATGCAGACAGCTTACTCCATTTGGTTAAAAAATGATGACCACGTACTCATTTTTTTCTGTTTAGTAGCATTTTTCCCATTATCAACATCTCATTAAAAAGGAAACTTAAAAAAATACTTAGGCAAAATTGCTTAATTTTGTTTTGGTTCATATATAAGATTTTACATTACACGTAGACCACATTAAGATAACGATGGAATTACAGCCTGCATTTGGTGCGTATCAAACACTCCCTTTGGGCGCAGCTCTGCACTTTGGATTCAAGATCAAAAAATCCCAGTGGTTTTGATCTGTGCATGAAAAACCAAGCCATTTCATAGCTGTTCAGATGTGCCACCAGTAGTGAAACTGAGTAAGTGAAACAGCTAAGGCGTCTTGAAACTAGTTTTGCAGCATAAGCTGATTCCTCTTGACCTTTAGTGTCTTGTCATTCTTACGGTTTTCCTTTTTTTCTTACAGGCAAGCAAGTGAAAAAGTAGTAGTACAGATGAGGACCGTATAGATTGAACAACTCTGTCAGGTCTCTTTTCTCTGCTGTAAATTGCAAAAGCCTGTATGCACAGAAGTTTTAAAATGTTGAATTTACCAGAAAAAAATATCACAGGTTATTCAGAAACACAATCTACTATTTACAGCTATTCCTTTTGGTATAAATTGAATTGTTAATATATATTGGTACAGTTGCTGCACAAGCGGTATGGAGTTACATCACCTGGGAAGTATTTGCAGAAGGAATCTTTTGGGAGAAACAGATTATTTTTTTGGTGACATTCTCTAGTGTACAGCCAGAAGTTTCCACAATGTTAAGGACATGTTCACTTGTGTCCCCAGTTGGTTTCCATTGCACTGACCGTTTCCTTTATGTCAAAGAGTAATGTTCTTGCTCCAAAAGACAAAATGTTCTGTTGATTTTGGAAGAACAGGTTTGAGTCCCTTGCTCATAAAGTTTATAGATCAGCATGGCAATAGATTGTAAAAAATTATAATACCAGTAGCAACTTTTCCACCTGACTTCAAAGATCTCTGAATTCTCAGCTGGTTGCAGAGTAACTTTGACTTATCAGCAGGTGGCATCTCAAAACTTAATCAACTCCCTTCTTCCTTTAAATTTGATTCAAAGTAACATTGCCATTACCCAGGAAATGTTCTTGAATAATTTAGGAAAAAAAGTATCACCTACAAATGATAACTAGATACTATTCTACTGAAGAACTGCATGCACAAAACCTGATGAGCCCATACAAAGTGGTTTGAAAGAGCAATGGTAACTACCAGAACGGTTGCTTTAGGCAATGACAGTAACTGGGCAGAGCTTCCCAGAAGCCTACACTGAAATGGAGCTTTTCATTCTTATCCTTCACTCTTCAGGCTACAGGTTCCTTATTTTCTGTATGGGATAAAGAAAGGAAAAGAAAAAGGTTGTGTAATACTGTGTACAACAGCGCCTTGAATCTAGATCACGGTGCCGGTAGTCTGTTTCCCACTTTGGGAAAATAGTTTTTTGCTTCTGGCAAATGGTAGTATTTTTGCATTTCAGTGATTCAGCATGCTCTTCTTAAGCCAAAATTGAGAAGAGATGGGAAACTGGAGTAGAATGTTTACAGTGTTGGATCATCTATAGTGGAATTAGTATTAATAATTTTCTTTTTAAAGACATAGGGATTTACTGTAACATAACTTGAAAGCATGATTTATATCATGAAATTAAATAATCAGATTTGAGGAGAAGCAAGATCTTCCAACATATCTATGAACAGTTCAGGTTTTTTGCTTATGCATATAAAACAGACAAAGTAGTCATGTGAATTCTTCCAAAGCACTACTTGATTTACTTACTGATCCATCCAGAAGCGCAGACAGCAGAGAATTAAGGTCTCAGGGCAACTGTATATCTGATAATGTCTAACTTACAGTACTTGAATTTGTGACTTCAATAACTTCAGTAGTTACTGAAATATTTTATATTCTCTCCCATCTCAGAAGTGTAATAAGATTTTTATAATAAAGTTGTGGTCATGTTGTAGCTTATATGGTGAACTTAGAAAATGGAGATTTTGTTTCCAGTTGCCAGCGGTTAAGCCTTTTTAACTTGACCATTCAACAGTTGAGTATTGTGAGAATTGCTGAGATTACTTCACACTGCTTCAGCTGGAGGAGTGGTAACTACTGAATTTGATGCTTTAATACACTACATATAGGAAAGAACTACAGAATAAGTGATAGCTTTTGTCCATCTGAATAGGAAATTACAATTAGCGCATCGTGTAAATCTGTGAAGTATTTCGGTGAAGTTGATTTGTAAGAATAAAATACTGAGAAATCTGTGAAAGTAAGTGAGAGTCTAGAGTAACTAGATGTCAGAGATGACAATGTCAGAGATGACATCCAATGAAAAGAAAAAAATTACATTCTAGAGCTTTAGATTGTAGCATTCCCTCTCAGATAATTCTGTTTGGCCAGTGATTTTGAAGAAGTTGTGCAAGTTGTTAAGACCAAATCCATTGACAATGAACAATTCCAAGAAAGAAATCTTACTATTCTTGTCAAATCATCGTGTTTGTCTTATAATAGCAGAAAGTATTCTCCAGTAACTAAAATTTAAGGAGACTAACCTGGGAGAGAAATTGTCCGGATTTGAGACTGTACAGGTTCTTGATGTAAGGTAAGGTCAGGAAGAACATTCTGTAGGAACCGAGAACAAATTTCCCAGCAATATTAAACAGATGCAGTGTCACTCAAATCTATCTAACTACCTGTATTTGCAGCAAGCGTGAATTTAGTTTTACGTTTTGAAATAGTTTTGCTGTAGTCTAAATGATGTAGTATAGAAACTCCAGAATCAAACCCGTTCACATTTGCTAGTGCTTTCAAGTCGCCCATAGCCCAAAGAGCTCTTGTTTTTTTTTACAATGTAATGTAGTGCATGTAACATGCATTAGCGTGTCTCAGATAACATCACTGGAGAATACAGAGAAATGTAAGTTTCATTGTATAGAATATAATTATATTTCATTATGATTGAGTTAAGTACCTATTGAATCTATATCTGTTACTGACAGGCTGTATTAAACCAGCTAGGGCAAAATGCTAGATCATGTAGTTCACGCTGGAGAGCAACATAATGGCTACTTCAGTAGAGAGATAAAAAAGGGCTTGACTAGGCAAAAAGGCTATGGTGCATATTCTCATTTCCGCCAAAGAACACAATGCTGCATTGCAGCAGGAATTCAGTCTGTGCAATGAGTACTGTAACACAGTGTAACTCTTGCTGAAATAATTATCTGTACACAGATTCCCCCTGCAACAGCCATTCTTCACAATCATGGTACTCCCACAAAACCTGGTTTGCTCCTACAGTCCTCTTTCTCGCACAAATATGACGGTCATTAGCTATTTGCTCCTAAAACTTTGATTTGCCTTTTTGTATATTGATTGTTCCCATCATGCTTTCTTCTGCCTAGCTCATAGACTTGTGTTTGAGGTGAATGTTACAGATTTTCTTCAAGGTGCGAAAGCTCGTGTTCTTCGCTTTTGCATATAATTCGCATCCAATGATTTCATACAGACTGAAACCTTTGGCATGAATATCAGTCAAGGTCTTTTATGAACATCTGCCGTGGTGAGAATCCTGACTTTCAGTTCTGAGTCCTCTGCTGAATCATACTGGTTTCTTCATTGGGAGTTGGGGTGGAGATTTTGTGAACAGGAGCATAAGACGTAAACTTGTGGGACTGGACTGGTACATTGTGCTACCACAATCTACCTTGAAAGCAAAGATTGTAGTAATGATACACTGGCTGCAGCTTTATATTGCATTTTGCATGTTGGTATGTTGATTGCTTCATTGGAGAACACGGAGCTCTGAAGAACGGATTATTAATCTTTTTCTCCCTTTACTGGCAAACACTGAGCTTAAAAAGGTATCCATTTTTTCCCTTTTCTATTTTTTATGGTGGTATGGTAGCCTGCTTCTTACCTTCCAGCCCGCGTTGAAGATTGAAACCGTTTTTGATCAAAGGTTTGAGGAGTCTTGTAATGCGTTAAAATTTGCATGTAGATAATTTTGCTGAATTGCTGTGTTTTCATCAGATGTAAAAATAATATAATAAAAGAGAGTACACACTGGTAGAAAAGAATGGAGGGTTTATTGGGCTTTCCTTTTCAGAGAAGAGTGATAGTTTTAAAAAGGAATACAGTGTAAAAATATTAATGTTTTAATTTATGTCAGAAAAGCATTGCTGAAAGTTCTTTAGTTGTTGTCAATTGTTGCAACATTATTGTGGGCTGTTTTAAACATGAAATTGCTTTACAAATGGCTTTTTATAGAGACTTGTGCTATAATTGCAAGAACATGGGGCAGTTGTACTCATTATACTTTCAAATTCGTAAGCCAGTGAGGGGTTTTTTTGTACCTATTTTTCTGTACATGTTGTGAAAATCTCCAGCCTTATATTAATTGTTTACTGGTACTACACAGTCAAGAGAACTAGAATTATGGTGTTGGTCTAGTAGTGTCTGTATGTTGGCATGCAGATCTGTCTAATAAAGATGTGTTGAAAAGGAACCTGACCTAAGATTCATTAGCAGTGTAATGATGAAGAGGGACGGGCAGCATTGGACAGAACTGGTGCAACTCCCTTACGATGCATTACATTCAAGAAAGACTGGGAGAAAAGGGTATGCAGCAGAATTTTTCAATGTGTCTTTGGGTGCTTTGACTAATGAATTTCCTTTGAGTCTCACTGCGAACACATGCAGTTTGGTCAGAGGAGGCTTTACAGCTCTTATCTCCCTGTGCCAGCGTTTCTGAATACTGGCCTGAAGCTCAAGTTCTATAGTGAGCTCAGATCTCCCAGGGAGCTAATTTGGGTCTGAATTCCCTGTCTCAAGGGATTACTATTGCTTAATCTGCTAATAATGTGGCAGTCTAATCAGGTTACTTTACTTCTGTATGCTGTTGCATTAAGGCTTGATTCTTCTTCTGTAGAAGAAAATAACCCACTGTGTTCTGAGAAAGAAAGTCCTGGTCTGCAGTTTGCTTGATGTGTCAAAAAAGACTCACTGTTTTATCTTTCAGAATGAGAAAGAAACAGAGATTTTAGCATATCAAGGACAATGCTAGTAAGATGTCATAAAAATCTAGCTGATTTGTTTGATTTAGAAAGTTGTTTCCGAAAGTTTGTTTATACTAACTCAGATTGTTGATTGCTGTGAATTCAGTGGCAGAATAATTTTTGAAATGTTCTTCTAAGTGAACCATGTACTGTTCAGGAATTTCGATTCTGTTAAATTCCCTCAAACAATGCAGACACTGACACAGGTCAGTTTAAGGTTAATTTCAGATTTTCTTAAAAGGGAAATTTACATAAGAAAAGGTATACCATCTTTATTTATTCATTTTGGATGTGGAAAAGTCCAGAGAAATATTATATTCTCCAGTAAAGGTGATAAAGGTGTAATCTGACATGTGACATCATTTGAGTTATGAAAAGGATGAATGAAACTGCCTGGAAACCAGAATTAAATCAGTTGATCAAATTCTATGATCTAGATGTAGGACAGGGAAAAAACCCCAACCAAACCCAACCCCCAAACAAACAGCTTTAATAAGGCTAAGTTCTATTTTAGACATTTTAATTTTAATCCAAGGTGCCAGTAATAGTATAGTGTAGTAATATTTTAAAATACGTGACAAGGTTTAGGATTTGGAGTTTAAAATTGTCCCAGTAATGGCTGAGTCTACGATACTAAATTCTGTTGTTTGTTAGTAAATATAGTGGTTTGTTATGTAGATTTTTTCAATGATTAAGACAAACAGTCCTGTCACATAATGCTGTGTTACTGCACAAGGCTGTGTGGAAGGTAGTTGGTAGTGAAACTAACTGAAAGAGCAGTTTAACAGATTTTGGCGTGATATTTCCTAATTACTATTTGATCATAGAATCACAGAATGGTTTGAGTTGGAAGGGACCTTCAAGATCATCTAGTTCCAACCTCCCTGCCATGGGCAAGGACACCTCCCACTAGAGCAGGTTGCTCAAAGCCCCATCCAGCCTGGCCTTGAACACTTCCAGGGATGGGGCCTCCACAACTTCCCTGGGCAACCTGTTCCAGTGCCTCGCCACCCTCGGAGTGAAAAATTTCTTCCTCATATCTATTCTAAATATCCCCTCTTGCAGTTTAAAACCATTATCCCTCATCCTTTCACTACAGTCCCTTTCCAGTCCCCAGGACTTTTCTCTAGGTCCCCTTTCTGATACTGGAAGGCCTCTATAAGGTCTCCTTGGAGCCTTCTCTTCTCCAGGTTGAGCAACCCCAGCTGTCTCAGCCTCTCTTCAATACTGGACTAGAACCAAATGATGTGGGAACCAAAAATACCATTTTATTAGTAGAAGTGCTAAAGTTCAGTATTGTGATATAAAAAAAAAACTTGTTAAGTGGTGCGTGTTCAGTCGAACTGTGCTGATAAGTAACTTCACTAGGTATGTCCCTCTTCAGTCTTCACTGGGGCGCACTTTTATCTAGACCTAGCTGGAGCTGAGCAGTTTGGTGGCCACTGTCTGTGCAGGTGTGACTTGGATTGTAGAGAAAGGCTTCTGCGTGTGTCTCGGAGTGTTGTGGGAGTGCTGAGCACAGAAAGGCAGGCTCCTTGGACAAACCACCTGGGACCACGCTTTGAATACGTGCACCTGGTGGTGGTGTCTGGTAAGGTAGGACTCCTTGTGTGGTTTAGTACTGACCCCTTTAGTACAGAGAGCAAGTTGTTAAATCTGGCAGGAGACCACCTGTGGATTTGTGATGTATTCTGAAGGACTGTCCTGCATCCCTGATGCAATCTGGCCAAGGACGCGTAGTCAGTAAGAAAGCCAGTACTGTTAGACCAAGCACCAGTCTGCTGAGCGTGCCTCCCACGTTTTCTCAAGCCCTGCAAGGACTGCAGGTCTAAACAGTGATAGCACTATTGATAACATCCTGCTTAATGTAAGGTTAATGAAAGAGAAATTAATGTGATACTGTGCTGGGAATAGAAGTATCAAGCCCAGTTTATTCTGAAGTGTAGTAATGCAATGTTTAATGCATGACAGGACAGAATGATGCAATTTCTGTTGGAATTGACTCATCTGTGAGAGCTCCAGCTAAATCATGTTGCTGCCCTGCAAGTTACTATATCTCAAATAATTAATACAGATACAACCTTTTTAAACATTTTAATAAGTAGTGATAGATGGCTTGTGCCTTTTTGACTGAAAATATCTTTTGCTTATCACAGTTAGAGAAGGATGTCAGACCTACACGCAAACACTGGTGTAGTTTCACTTGTGCAGCTGTTACATTAAATACAGAGAAAAAATTGTTTCATGTTAACGTACTCCCTGAACTTATTACTAATTACTGGAACTGAGAAGCTGCTCTAATTTACATCAGTGGAACAAAAGTTAAAAAAAGTTTGAAATGTGACTAAAAGTAGTGGTTGAAGTACCGGATGCTGTGGTTTATAGTCCTAAAGCTCCATTAGGGCTTCTTAAATGCTTCAACCTAATGTATTACTGGTGTTTGCATTCTGGTTCTACCTAGATATCTCAGTCATAACTAAGGGCTACTGAACCGTATGTGGAGTAGAAGAGGATGTAGTCCTTTGAAGAGATTATAACCTAAAAGACAAAACAAATAGGGAGAGGCCTGAGCAGACATTCATTAAGACCAGATACACAGGATGAGAATTTCTCTATTGTCTTAACAGCTCCCTTTTTGCCCTATACTATTTTGTGTATAGTTCATACACCTGATTTTTTTTTTTTTTTTTTTAAGAACTGGTATCAGTCAAAACAGAGCTTGATACTAGTCTCTGTGCATGTCAGAAGGAAGCTTTATAGGTCCCTGAACCTTTCCAGCAACAGTGGTGAGCACGAAGTGGATCACAAGTCAGTAGGCTCTACTGTGCTTAAAAAATTTAGGCTGACTGCCAGAGCTGGAGTTGCTGAGAAGAGGCAGTAACAGGAGGGAGAGGGAAAGTGAGAAGGCAGTGACAGGAGTCTAGGGAATGAATGAAAAGAGGTTACAATAGAGTTCAGTAGGCAACTGGAGTGAAGTTCAGCTTCCAAATCCTTGGAAACTATTGAAAAAGGTAATTGTCCTGTCTGCTGGCTGCAAGGCTGGTGATAGTACTTGTGGTGAAAGAGGTTTTAGTTCTGTTGTGAAGTCTCATCTTGATAAGCTGTGGGCTGGGTTCCAGTGGCTTTCCTTCTTCTCTGCCACTGAAGCAGCCACGAGGTGCCTGATCTCTCAATTATTGTGCTAACAGTCCAGCAATACCTTGCAGTTCTGCGCCTCGTGGGAGTTCATCAGAGCACGATGGTACAGCCTTCGTCCTATGGACCAGCTGCTGCAGCAACTCCTTATGCAAATGCTGAAGGGTCTTGTATCTGGGAGTAATTTCTGATTCTCATCAGTTAGCAGTTCTTGATTAGACTCCTTCTGTATTCCCTTTGTAGGGTTTTCATGAAGCTTAACCCAATCTAATCCCTTTTAATTGTGCATGTGGCTTTGCACATACTAGTTTTATCTCATGTGATTAGTGAAGAATTTCTCAAAAAAGATTCCTCCCCAAAATCTTACAGTTACCTTCAGTACGGCAGCTGCAAGCAGGTCTGTCTGTCTCTTTAAATGGTTCAGTCTGTTAAAGGAAATGCATATTCAAATGTAGGTATTTTTGTGTCTGTATGTACATGTTTGAAAGAGCAGGCTTTTAAAATGGATTTGGTTAGAGCTTTTCAGGTTTTTCAGATAGGCTTAATTGTTTTCTGTTTCTAAGAAACTAAAGCATCAAAGCTTTAGCATCTTTAGCTTTAGATGCTTTAGCAAAGCATCTTTCCTTTGAAAAAATTATTGTGATTATTTATTCCTTGATGAAGAATACAGGAAAATAAGTCACCCTTGCTTTTGAAGCACTGAGTGCATCCTGTATATCAAAATTTTAATTGCTGCATGACTTTCTGAAATGGTCTGAAAAACTTAATCTGCTTTGTTTAAAATACATTTTTAATAAATTTGGGTACAGCTGTTAAGTCAGGAAGTAATGGAATTGGGCTCCCAAATTCTATGTGAAGTGCATATCCTGTTATGCCTGATAAGAAGAATCTTGTTATGCTGTCTAAATATAAGCAATTAGCCTATTAGTCTTTAAGAAATAAAAAACAAAACAAAAGAACCCTTAGCAAGTGAATGAAATGTGTTGTATGTAAATATTTAAGACCAAACAGTGGACTTCATTCCTACAGTTTGTCAGTGGTTTAACATCCCTTCTCTTTTTCTCCTCTTGTCAAATCATTGAGATAAGCAGAAATGTGTAAACCAAAGCATATGATTTCTAAAATAAATTTCTTCTGCATAGTAGTATAACATCCTTTTTTATTTTTTTCACAGATACTTTCAGTAGAACAAACGTTCAGAAACAGAAGTCCTTACTCTTGATTCCCTGGCATCAAGGACTCATCAGGCACCACCTTCATTCTGTTTCTTCAGTATTTTTAGCCAAGCAGAGGGAGAGCTTTCTTCAGCACTTGTCCATCTGTCTCAGCCGAACTTGACTTCCTTACTGTTTCTCTCATATTACAAATGCCTAAGAACAGCAAGGTAGTGAAAAGAGAACTAGATGATGAGGTCATTGAGTCAGTTAAGGACCTTCTCTCTAATGAAGACTCTTCAGATGATGCCTTTAAGAAGAGTGAACTCATGGTTGATGATCAGGAAGAAAAAGATGTAGATGTTGAAGAAGGCTCAGACGTAGAAGATGAAAGACCTGCTTGGAACAGCAAACTCCAGTATATTCTGGCACAAGTTGGATTTTCTGTAGGATTGGGGAATGTGTGGCGATTCCCTTATCTGTGTCAGAAAAATGGTGGAGGTAAGTCTTGTGATAGCTAGTTGTAGCTAAATGATGAAGCTAACTTTTCAGATTTCAAGGTTAGCAGAGATGTTTGCCGTAAAACCTGCTCCAGCATGTCAGATTTTTCTTTTAATTTCTGCCAGAGCCTATGAGGAAAACCCCATATTCTCTTTATTTAGAGACACGCATCTGTTAAAGTAAGTAGCAGATTCTTCTAAGATTCCATTTCCTTGTTTTAGGGGAGAAAGTTCTTGGTACAACCTTAACTAGTGGTCAAACTAGTGGCTAAGCAAAACACATATTTATGGAGGGGTTGCAATATTTAAGACCTGGTGATTGTTGTGCTAAAATGTTCATTATACTACTTGATCAATAATTCAAGGCATTAAATCTGCATCCACTTTAAAGACGAAAGCAGTATTCAGTCTTTAGTATTTAGCGGTACTAAGCTTCACACCTTTGCTTTTTAATTGCTTTTAGCTCTTAGACCATTCAATGGTGATTTACTTTCTGCAAGAACAACAAAATGTTGTAGGAGCGAAAAGGATTTTTTTACTGATAATGAATAATTTAAATCATTACTTTAAGGGAATGCATCTGTTTTGTGCTGTTATATAGTTAACCATTTTCCTAAATGACAAGTTACCTTTCACTTAGAACAAGAACATCAAGCTATTTATTTGTTAGCTGTCCATCTATGGTCTTGAATGTAGTATAAGTGTGAGGCTGGAGACCTTCCTTTCTCTATGAATGCAGGATTAGTGTTTAATGCTATGCTATACTGTACCTTACTGTACTACATTAATGCACATCCAATTGTAGCTAATTACTTAGCTGAATTCAAAACAAACCTCTCGCTTTTTAGGATACGAAAAATGAATCTGTACACAGAATAGAAAATAAAGAGCAACTTTTTATTCATGCTGGATTTTAAAAGTTGAGTGACCAAACTGATATAATTGAGGAGTATAGACATAAGCCTAGAATATAATCAGAGTATAATTCTGTACTTTATTTGTTTTCCATCAGGAGGTTCAAGCAGTAAAAATTAAGTTCATGCTTTCAAATATTCTCTCTCCAGGATAAAGTCTAAATTCTTTTATATCTGGTTATTGTTTTCACTCTCATGTAACTTCCCTTTTTTCTCCTTTATTCTGGAGAGAAAGCCATTACATGGTTGATTTAATGATTTGTGTGGAATAGAATATTTTCTTCATTTGTAATTGTAATATTAACTGAGAGAACACGTTGAATGTAGTTTGTGAAAAAACATAGCTTTTCAGTGGATGGCAATGTCATCTAGTCTACTAGACATAGTAAAGAATTGATCACATATCACTGCTAGTTGAAAAAATTAATACATTTGTTAATTAACTATTTTTAAAACAAACTGATTCATAGTTAAAAGTGTAGCTATTAGAATGTTTATATTCTGTATCATTTCGTGCTAAGTACGGTGTCAAGATGTAGGTATCAAGGGTAATGCATTACAGCAGTTTGTTTTGTGTAGTTGTGTCCCTTTTGAAAGTCTGTTTAATGTAGTTAGTTACTAATTTTGCAAGCCCATTGGATTTTCCTTCAAACCGACAGGGAAGATCTCTTGGTATGCTCCTTAGGCTGTTGGTTTCATACTGTCAGGCACTTTTAAAGTTACTCTGCCAGTGAGTGTAAGTTTCATTCAGATCAAATATAAATACTAAATTAGTAATATCATATTTTAGGACACTCCCCCTCCCCCCCCCCCCCCAGTCTTTAGGGATTATTGCAATTCATTAATCAAATTTGAGAGAAATAAATATGGATGAATTCCAGATTGAAATTAATTGTTTTCCGCAGGTGCTGTGATTGCAGGAACTTGGATGTGTAATAACATAGTCTGTGGAGACATAACGTTTTCTGCACATGGCTGAGACAAGGATGTATTTGGCTTTTAACAATAATTTTGCACTATTTTAGTGAATTGCAACCTTCAGAACAAGAGAGAAAAGCATGTGATCATTAGAGCTAAAACTTTCTTAGCTCTCAGGTTAACCGTAATGCAAGATGGAGAAGATGACAGAAAACACTGAAACGTGTAAAGTACATTGGTGCCTGTATATGTGTGTGCAGATGGACTGATAATTCTCACAAGTGGGTAAAAGAACATGGGGGGGAGTGAAAAGTTCGAACACATGGTAAAAAAACCTACACATATTTTATTATTTCATATGTGTTTAATTCTAGGTAAAATTCAGAGTGGTTTTATGCAATCCATTCTAAAGGTCAGTGTCAGAACTGTTCTGTAGTCTTTTGCGGAGAAAGCTTTACTATTAATACCTGTTGAAGTCTCTGAGTATAAGGTAAACAGCCTTTCTGTGGATTTTTGTTAGAACTGTTCTGGTGAAGCGTATGGCTAGGTCTCCACCTTCAGTTTTGTCCAAACCTTTTTTGTCCAAACACATTTCTTCTCTGTGTTTAAGGAACTTAAATTTGGCAAATGCAAGGGGAGTATATTGAAAAGTGGCAAACCAACAAATACACTTCAAATTTAAGCCGAAAAGAAATAAAAACCATAGTTACTCATTACTTTCCTGCACAAGTTTCTTCCAGCATTAAGTGTTCCAAAGCCACCACTAAAAGAGAAAGCAACTCTTAACCATGCATTAATCTTCAGTTTTGTCTTTTTTTTAAAATTCTGTCACAAGAACAACAAACCCGACAAAATAAACATAGAAAAGACACAGACAAGTTAACCCAAATAGATATATATTATTAGAGGATTTTGTGCAGAAAAAACTGGGTGTTTACCGCACTGTTTTCTATAGAAGTTGGATTTGGTTATGGCTATGGTCTGTGGTACACCAACACTCCTGTACTGCTTCAGTGAGGTATCTGTGATACTATCTTTAAAGGTAACTAGTGTATCAGTACACTGCGCTGATACTGGGACATCTGTAGGTATCTTTCCAATCTCTGGTTTTGGGTCTGGTCTGTACCACCAAAACAACTTCCTTCACTTTATTTCTTGTGATCCATTAACAGTTTTTCTTGTTGCTTTAATTCATATAAACTCATAAACAGAATCATAGAATGGTAAGAGTTGGCAGGGACCTTAAAGATCATTTAGTTTCAACCTCTCTGCCATGGGCAGGGACCCCTCCCACTAGAGCAGGTTGCTCAAAGCCCCATCCAACCTGGCCTTGAACACTTCCAGGGATGGGGCCTCCACAACTTCCCTGGGCAACCTGTTCCAGTGCCTCACCACCCTCAGAGTGAAGAATTTCTTCCTGAGATCTAATCTAAATCTACCCACTTTGAGTATGAAGCCATTACCCTTTGTGCTATTTTTACATGCCTTTGTAAAAAGTCCCTCTCCAGCTTTCTTGTAGGCCACCTTCAGATACTGGAAGGCTGCTCTAAGGTCACCGTGGAGCCTTCTCTTCTTCAGGTTGGACAACCCCAACTCTCTCAGCCTGTCAAATACTTAGAGTAATAGCGGATATTTTTTTATGCTCAACTAAGTTACGGTTAGACTGGGTAGCTCTTTGCTGGCTTTCACACTTGGGTCTTCCTCAGAAAAATGTTTGTTGTGAGAGGTTAAAGAAGAGGCTAGTACACAGCTGGGACAAACTTTGGTCCACATTGGGGATGTAGGTGTAATGCAGGAAGTATGAAGAGAAAAAAAGGGGCTATGAAGAGATTAAGTACTCCAGGACGCTCATTTTCTTGGGTTGGGATGAGGGTGAGGGCCCAAAGGAGTTTTAAGCTCTGCGAATGAGGGTCTGAAGGTGTTCAGTAAAGTTTTGAGGAACTGGCTGTAGATCTCTCTACTTCCTTCACCTCTGTCCTCACCGCAGGTCCTCCTTACCCCTAGTATGCAATGCCCGGTCACCATCTGGCACTTTAGGCTCCTCTTCCGCTCTTCGCAGCCTAACAGATAAAATACCTGTTTCTTCCTTGATGCCTCACAAAGGTCATTTGCATTGGAGCTGGGTATGCTCTGACCTAGCTCTACAGGTGTTTTGTATTTCTCATTTTTACACTACACAGTTCATTGATTACTCCTTTACTACATGGAGACAAATACGTGTGTTTTTTTAGATAGGCGTGGTTTCTGTATAACTATTTCATAACCTAAGTTAGCATGCAGTAGGTTCAGAGCTGCCACGGCTTCCTATGATTGATAGTGAGCCTTAAAAATAAACTACTCAGGTCTGCCCAGTGTTGCTGTGAGGTTAATAAATAGTGACAAACGAGACCTGTATTTTCCTGCTGCTCATTGCTATCATCTGCTGAATAGTTGCACACCTTTCACTTTTTTCAAACAAAGGATGTATTTAAAGTTTTTTTTGTTTGGTTGTCATTTTCCTTTAGGATTAACAGAAGTAAAATGGTATTTTCCTGTATTAGAAGTAACAAAAGCAAACTAAATTAGCTGTTCCACTAGAATAAGTGATATTTGAGTGAGTTTTATTATGAAGAGAAGTGAACATAGTTATCTAAGAGGTGCTTCTAGTGTTGGAGGGGTTAATGGGAGTCTACAAAGTACTGCACACTTAAAGATTTTGTGTTGCATTTTCATGAGCATTAACTTCATTTTCCTGATTTTTTTTTTTTTCCCCCCCCTTTTTTTTAAGGTCAGTCTTTTTAATATCTCTGATGTAAAAAGGCAAAAGAACTAGTCAACAATGATAAACAGATAAAAGCTGTGAGCAGCATAGGGAAATCTCTGACAGATTATCTTGCCATTATGTTTAGAAAAGACTGACGTGGGTAGAGTCACATCATGAGTTAAGTAGTCTGGATTTTATACTGTAATACCAGCAGGTTGAACAGTTAAGTTCTGTGGTGTGATAAAAAGCACAGCAGCTATTGCTGAGAACTGCTGAGGAAATAGTACGTAAACTGTTAAAGACTGAGTAGTCATTAGAAGCTACAGTCTGATTGTCTAATACAAGCAGAATAGGAGAAAAGTGAGTATTCCTTTGTATTCCAACACTGAGTATGGATTCAGTGGCTTCATTATTCAGCTTTTGATCAATAATTTTTAATCAGTACCTTGATATCACTGATGACTTCAGTATTATTGTGTGAGTTCTTGTGTAACCTGTATCATCAGACTCAAAATTTAGTTGTACTTCAGTGTGCTGAAAATGTCTTATTTTTATTTTGCAAGTGTAACTCTTCATTAAAGGTTATCGGCTAAGGGGATTTTCATCCTTTAGGCACAGTTTTGTAAATAGACACACCTGAACATGTTTTAAACTGTGAAAGACCAGTGAAAGGAAGACTATCCTGTCAGTAGGACAGACTACAAACCTACAGATAAAAAATAAACCTTTTATCAGAGTTTTCCTGATAAAAGCAGATTATATTTTGTAATAATTTCACTTCTAGGAGATTAGTAGACTGTGAATTTATATTGTTTTGTTGCCCACTTGCCATAACTTTGAAAATTTCAACATCCAACATTGAAAGTAAGCTGATCTTCATCTGAATATCAGCCTTTCACTAGCTTTCTATTAGTAAGTGTCCAGTAAGCTGTAAGGACTGGGATGTCTCTTCAAGACAGTGGTAAAGATCACCTTCATTGATTAAGAATTAAATCAGACACTAGCCACTTAATTAAAAACTAGCACAGCAGCAGCTGAAAAAATCTGGAAAGTTGTTAAGTTTTTCAGGTTACATGAAGAATGGCTAGGAGAAGAAAAGTTCTATCTTGTAGCATCAAGATAGTAATAGTTATGTCATCTTGCATTATTGCTTCTGAAATTATTTTCCAACTCTTTAGTCACTATGAATCACGTCATTTTATGTTATTTTTTTCCCCTTGGGCATTTATAAGAACTTAAATCAAACCCAGTGTTAATATTCCATTTCTGTCAGTAATGTTGCCAAATGTAGTACATATTATAATATCAAGAGAGACAATTTACCAGTTATCGCATTAGGGTGCTTGGTTAAATAAAAAAATTAAGAATCCAAAGCAGTGCTGTGCATGGTATTAAAAGATTTCAGGAACTGGTGAATCTTTGTCATTCGTTCATGACAGGATGAGGTATATATTTCCCCTTATGAAGTTGAGGTGAGGGTTTTTTTTTAATATGAAAGCCAGTGCTTAAGGCCAAAGTATGCAAAAAAAGAAAAAAAAGAAAAAAGAAATGACATTACAGTAGAATAATTTTGAAAGTGTAGAAGGGAGACCTGGGGATCCTGAACAACACAGAAATGTAATATTCAGAAGGTTGCTTAGCTGGCAGATGTAGTAGACAATATAACTAATTTTAGGGTGCTGTTCAAGGCCAGCATGTATGGTTTATTGTTCTAATTCAAGTAAGAATGATCCTTATTCAATATTGTAACTCCAAGAACCTGTGTTTTTGGGCACCGGCAAATAAGAGACATGCTGAGCTGTTTCCATAGTGATTCTGTTCTGTGATGAAGTGAAGATGTCTTACAGTTCTTTGAAGTATCTCTAGCTTCAAGGGAAGGCTGAAATAAAATACTTTTCCAGAGATGCTGTGGTTTCATGCTGGCTATAGGGCACAGGAGCCCTTTGCAGCTGTGATATACAGTTGTATAATCCAGCTATGTCCAAACCGTATTGCACTGAAAGGCGTATGTGCGCTATTTTCCATAATGTCCTTCTTTTGGGGAGGGCTAGGAGAGCAGAAGGGAGCTTGGCAGGTTTGAATGATGAGAGAAGACCAGCGCTTCAGGTGCTCTGCAGAAGCTCTGCAGCACAGAGGTGAACTCTGCTGGCCACCCACGCTGAATTGCAGCGTTGCGTCATGTGTCGCGTAATGTGGATTTCACACCACATTTATTGAACTCATTTAGTTGAATCTAACTGATAAATCGTGCAACTTACATTGATAATGCAGCATAAAGTGCCCACCTCAGCCCAGTCTTTAAACATGTGCTTAACTTTGCAGCCTTGTGATTAAGGTTGTGGACTGGGACACTGAAGAGCTGGGTTCAGTTCCTGCTCTAGTACAGTCATCCAGTGGGATATGGGGTAAGTCACTTAGGCCCCAATTTTTTTGAGCTGTTTAGGCTTGTCTCTGCTCAGCTATGCAACACCTGTCTAATTAAGACCTCAGGTATCATTTACAGTAGTGTTATACTACTTTAAAAACTATGTGCTGTTGGCTTTCAGTTAATTGTATAACTGAAGTTTTAAAGATAGCGATGTCAAAGCTTCGCATTTGCGATGTGAATTTACAGTATGCTTCTGTCTCACAGAATTTTTGAGAGAATGCTGATGATAAATCAAGGGTATTTAATGGTATTATTGTCTTACAGGTAGCCCCCCTCAGTTTGCAATGTGGTTGTTACTCTTCCTCAGTTTTCCTCATGTTTATTTCCTTCTGTCTCTGTTGTCTTTCTTTTCATAGTAGAAAGTAAGTCCTTTGCATTCTTTACTGAATGGGAATGTAGCTGCTACCTCAGTAGAAGTAATACTTAAGTAGACGGTCTGTACTGTGCTAAAATGGGTAGGTGGACCATGATGTTTGGCTCTAGGAGGGAGTATTGTAACCTCAAAACCATCATTCAGAGACTGGCATAGGTTTTGACCAAACGCTGCTCAAGCAATATCATTGCGTATTGCATTACCATGTCATGAAAAGGAGCTATTTCACTGCTAACAGCAGCCTATAGACTGTGAGGTAAATAAGATCAATATTCTTTGTCTGTTCCATCAGTAGGTTTTCTCAGATTTACTTTCCTCTGTCTTTTTTCCTATGTTTCTTAGACTCAAGACTGTAGTTGCTCCATGCTTAGGATCTTTCTAAGATCTTTATAATGGAAGGTGATGTTGAAGTTGTGTGTATTTCACAAAAAGCAAAATAACAAGTGGACCTAAGTAGGAGCTGATGGTACCAGAAAATCTGAGGCAGCCTGCACAGCTTAGGAAAGTTTAACTTATCTAAAATAAACCATATTCCATGAGATAAGCTATTTACCAAGTATATGCAAATGTTAGTATATTTTGATAGACTCCTAAAAAAGCCCTAGAAAGTTGATGCTGGATGAAGAAACTTAAAGTAGGACTTTGCTGGACTTGAGGAGAAATCCTAAATTGGTTTCTGAACTTTGCTCAGCTTCTCTCTCATCGCAGAGATGACTAGCCTGATTATACAACTTAATAGCTCTGAGTCTAAGCTTCTGAGGTCCTTAGATCTTTGCTTTGTAGCTTGCTCCGACATGCCGCTGTCTGCATCTCTCAAGTGCTTTTCTTTAGCCTTACAGTGGTTGCAATCAAAAGTCGTAAGCCCTTTGAGTTAGGTGACCAGCACAGTACTCTATATTGCAGCATAAGAGCCACCCGTTTGAAAATTAAGTGCCATGCTACTAATTGCTGATGCCTAAATGTTTTGTTAGCTCTAGGCCTAAATAATCTGCAACAGCAAGGAGGAAGTTAGGCTCTGAACTTGTCATTGCACTTAGTGTGTGGATATATTTACTTGCAGTTAGTTTTACTGAAATAAATGGAGATACATCCTGAAGTTAAAATTGTGTATGACCATATCCTGGGAATAAGACCTTGCAAAAAGGAATTGTTTTACATATACATGTCTAACAGTGAAGTAACAGTTACGTTTTCAAATTTCTTAAAGGAGAGTTTGTGAGTACTGTAAGATCTGGATCTACAATACCCCATTTCCACCTCACGTCTCTAGTCTCCGTCTGGAGCCTGGTAGAAATGGGCTGATAGAGTTTTCTTACTTAGCTGGATAAAATTGTTATTCTGTACATTGTGAAATCCCTTTTCTGAGCATCTGAGGTGCTCATGGAGAAATCAACAGGATGGTCTCCTGCAACCGCTTAAGATCAGATGAAATTCAGAATGTTGTATGCACAGTATGTTCTGTATTTCCTTTATAAATTCAGTCTTGCTGCTTTGTTACAAGTAACGGTATAGAGTTTTTAAAGACATCTTGATTCAGCTCCTGCTTGCATCACTGTATCTCTAAAAAGTTTGATCCAATGCCCAACATTTCACACAAGCAAACAACTAGTTTAGATAACTCACTTTCAGTAAGATCTGCCTCAAAACGTTACAGAGCTTTAGAAATTCAATGTCTCTGGGCTTTTTGTATCATACAAGATGTGTGGCCACGATTCAGGTAAAGTTAGTCTTTGCATGTGATCAAAAAAGCTTTGCAGTGAGTGACAGTAATTCAACCTCAAGGCTATTAGAAGGTTTCACATTTGTTGTGTCAAGTTCTGACTTTTCTCCCACTCGCTCTGATTTACACTTTTTTCCTTTCATAGGTGCCTACCTTGTGCCATACTTAGTCTTGCTACTGATAATAGGGATTCCACTCTTTTTCTTGGAGCTTGCTGTGGGGCAGAGGATCCGCCGAGGCAGTATTGGTGTGTGGAATTACATCAGCCCCAAACTTGGAGGAATTGGATTTGCAAGCTGCGTAGTAAGTTTTTAACGTTAATCATGTGGTTTGCTTTCAGTCTGTTTGATATAGACTTGCTGTTTTGCTGCACGAAAAAGCTACTAATTTGTAGCTTAGCTTCAAGGTCGGTTGACAAGGTTTTGGAAGATCTTAAAACTTAAAGTAGTACATGAAAAGATATCAGTGCAGATGTGTCAAATTGTATTGTACGATTCTTTTGAAATCAGGAACTAGGCAAAAGAGTAGTCTTCTGGAGAAAAAAAGCCTGTGAAAATATAGATGTTACCTGATAAATACAGAGAAAAGTGTAAATTTAGAAAATGTCAAGTACTTCATGGGGCAAGCCATTCAATTCTTATTCTATTATTTTAGTTAAAGTTAGGTTCAGTGGCTGATGTGCAGAAATACGCAGAAGTTCAGTAGGTATTTTTTTCTCTTTAAAATGTAATTAATAAATGTAACTTTTGATATGTCTTTCTTTTTTTTTTTAATAGGTGTGTTTCTTTGTAGCCTTGTACTACAATGTTATTATTGGATGGAGTCTGTTTTACTTTTCCCAGTCTTTTCAGCATCCGTTACCATGGGACCAGTGTCCTTTAGTTAAAAATACATCTCATACCTGTAAGTCTAGATCAATGTTATTAAAAATCGTACAAAATGTAACAAATCTGACATTTTCAAACAAAACGGAGAAAAATAGAATTCAATGATATATTTGTGGGAAAAAGTGTTGTATGCAAGGCTGGTTTTGCATCGTAATAAGATGTGACATTATAATACTTGGAAAAATTACGACAAAGAAACCTAATCTAAGATAAATAGACTATGTTTGGAACAACATCAGTGTCAACGGCATTTTAATTGAACAGCATGAGTAATGAAATTAAAGTGCTATTTAGTGTGCTGCAGAAAAAGTAATTTCTGATGACTTTTTCTGATTTTGAAACTGTTTTTTATGCTTTCTTGGTGAAAAACAAAGGTGGAAGAAACTTATTTCTACATTTCAATTAGTTGCATACTTCCTGGAGACAAAGCAAAAAGCGTTGCATTCCTAATAAAGCAGAAAATGGAAAATTGTAACCATCAATGAAATGCATGTGATAAAAGCATTGTTTGCTTTGTAAACCAATAGAAATTACATAATTGGTCATTGGTTTGTTGCTATAATGAGTTGGTCTCAAATGGACATATTATCCAGCAACATTAAGAGTTCTTTATCCCTTGGTTTTGGTTATCTTGTAATAGTTACACACTTTGCATTATTCTTGCTCTTGAAAGAGGAAATACTTCTTATAATTTCTTTTTATTTCAGATCTTAAACTTTTTTTAATTACCTTTGTGTTTTTTTATCCCTTTAATAAAGAACATAACCAGAGACATTTCAAAGGTTGTACAACATTTTGTATGGTGTCTTTGCCAGAGTTGCTTGCTTTAGTTGTTTGAAATAATTAGTATACGTGAATGTTGGCACATAGCGAAATGGACTGTATTTCACAAACTATTGTCTGTTAATTAAGCCACAGTGTTTGTCTGTTTACATACTCTTATCTTGCCTATACATTAAGATATACTGCATCAGCCTAACTTAGGCAGAGGTCATCTGAACTAAGCTTAAAAACAGAGAAGTATTACATTTGATAACATCCTATCATTTTTAGCAATTAGTTTCAGTGAAGATCTGATACCTGTGTTAGGTTTCTTAAAATTAGTATATTTTTTCCTTTTCATTAATTAACCTTGACTCAGGACTTAGCTTAGAGATATGATTGATTTTCAGATATAAATAACTTATTAAACCGTTAAGTAAATATTTTTATTTCTATTTGTATGTGTTATATGTCTAGATACACACAATTTCTTAAATTGTTCAGTAACGTGAGTAAAGCAGAGTTACACCATTCCATCACTTATGGCATACATGTAGCAATTTTCATTTAACATAGCTGTGTAGGAGCCATTTTTTCATTTTCTCATCACTTTGGTATCCTTATGTTACTATTTTATCGTTTATAGTAGTAATTAAGTGCCTGTTGCTTTGAGTGTCACATCAAAGCGGACACAATTGATAATTTGTATTCCATATATTTTCAAAATTGTGTTCAATTTCAGAGATACTTTTAATAGTTTATAAATCACACTATCATCTGTAGATATTACGTGTGATAAATGGAACATATGCCTTCATCTAGGCCTACCTACTATTTAGTATTTAAGTGAAAAATAAATTCTGCTTCGGACTCGACCACGTGCAGAGGAATACATTTTCCCAAAAAGGTGTTTTAAAAAGATATACCCATAACCTTTCACCAATAGCAGTCACTGTTTCTTTCAGAGAATGTTTTAAGACTCTCTGTGAGTTTAGTTTCTCTGTAAATGATGATGGCACAGTTACAAATATTGAGAGTTGGTAAAACATGGTTATGAAATGCTGGGAAAATACTTGCGTCCTGAACCCATTCTCTACTTGCTAACGTCTCTTGACAGTTGTGGAGCCAGAGTGTGAAAAAAGTTCTGCAACCACTTACTACTGGTACAGAGAAGCGTTGAATATTTCCAGCTCTCTGTCAGAGAGCGGGGGTTTAAACTGGAAGATGACTATCTGCTTGCTGGCTGCCTGGGTCATGGTATGCCTAGCCATGATCAAAGGCATTCAGTCTTCAGGCAAAGTGAGTATACTGATCACCTAAATGACAGTGTTGTACTTCGAAACATGTCACGACATTTTTCTTCACCACACTCTCTGTTTACTCTCTCATGAAATCTGTAGGAGCAGGTTAAGAGCTGTCATTCAGCCCAGTATTTGTGTAGTCTCGAGTAGAGGAATGTTAGTAGTTAAGCATTAAAATTGTAGCAGTTTTAATGGAAATTGTAGTAATTTAGTGGGAATTGAGGTGTGAAGAAGAATCATTTCTGTTCTCATCAGCGTAACTGCTGCAAGTAACTGTACCTCAGCTTTGCTGTGCAGTGTTAAGTCTGGATGTTTCTGAACATGTAAGGAATTACGTTTCCATGTATACTCACGGTGTGATTGGGGTGCACCCAGGTCCTCAAAATGCCTTGCCACTTTTTCTCAGTGCTGTCGTTGGTATCCATGCTTCTCTCATTAACAGCTGCTTGTCAGGATTGTGGATTGTTTCCTTTGACTAATGACTAATCATCCCTTTGCATATGAGTATGTTGCCTTGTCTTTCTGTGCAGCCAGCTGGATTGTCTAGTGAACGATACGCGAGCTCTGTTGATCTCGGTCATATTTTCAGATGAAAAATAATCTGTTCTAGTAGCAAAATTCTGTGCTATTAAAAAGTTTGGCAGTGAAAATTTCTGTGATGTTAAGTGTGTTTCAATTAAAGAAACAACTAACAAGTTTGGCAAGACAATTGTGTTACTGAACTTTAAAGTACAGAATAGATTTGCTTTTCAATGATGGGGAGTAAAAGACTGTATTTGATTTCTAATTTTTTTTGGTTTGTTTTGGCAGTAAGCATTACTTAATGATTTGAAGCCATTGGTTATGTACTTCCCATTGACTCTTGTCTTCTCTCCTGGAGACAGAGTGAGTTTCTATTCGTCCTGCATATCTTCACCGTACTATGTACTTGAATCAAAGTGCATTTGTAAAGTGAAGCATTTCTAAAACGATCTACTTCTCTCTTTCTCATCAGCATCTCATTGAGTTCATACTGAATTTCCCTGGAAGCTTAGCAGTTTGTCAGTCAACACAACGGCAACTGTATTGTTTTAGTACAGTACAGACTTTATTTTATAGTTATGGGATTTTGCTTTCTTCTGCAGAGACAAAGGGAATGGGAAGTGGGGAAGTGTTCTGTGTATCTCTTAGAGCATATGTTTGTCAACTCAGTCATATACCCAAAAGATACTGAGTAGTGAATGAACCTATTGAAAATAAAAGTCCATGGATGTAATCTTAAATTTCTTCTTAATGTTTTTCAGATCATGTATTTTAGTTCCCTTTTTCCTTATGTGGTACTTTTATGCTTTCTGATCAGAGGGCTGCTCCTTAATGGATCAGTGGATGGAATTCGTCACATGTTCACACCGAAGGTATGTGCTTAATTTCCATTTGCAGTGTGTTAAAATTTCAGTGGCAATTCATGAATGCTCTCATTTAAGCTTACTGTTGTCATAGAACATTTGGCCATATTTCTGTTTGGTTAAATTGCAAAGTTGTTGTTGACCTCAGGCACAGTATCAAGCCCTAAGGTCCAAAGGCTCTTAAGTGTTCGAGGGTCCATGTAGAGTTATCTCCCTTAGGTGAAAGGTTCCCGACAGTTCGATGCCTTTACAAAGCAAAGCAAGTGAAAGTGCTATTGCCAGGATTCAGGACGTTTAGAAAGCTACAAATACTGAGAAGGGAATCTTAAATCTTGCCATTCTCTAGGACTGAAGTGCCTAGTTCTGGGATGTCACAGTGAAATCCCTTACCTTGAACGCTGTCGCGGCTTTATGTAATTAGCTTGACCCTTTTGAAAGAGGATGAATTTGTTCCTTCTTGGAAATAAATTAATGCTTTTGCATAGTAGCCCAAAGGACAGGAGACCTGCTTTACCAATAAAATAGTTTAAGTACTCACCACTCAGCTTTCCTTACCATGTTTCTTACAGTTGTTATGCCAAGATAGAAGTAGGTCTAAGCATACATTTTTTTTACTGTCATCATTTTTACTGGGAATGGGTCTTACAGAACTTTAGATTTTGTAACTGCAGAGGTGAGGAGAGATGTTACGAATCATTGTTTATCCTGAAGATCTAAATTCTACCCACACCCATCTAAATGCTTGTAACGATACCTATACTGCAGGAACAGCACGTTTGAGTAGTCAGAGCCATACTCAGGAATGTGTGATGCTGGGCTTCATTTTGTATTATGAAATCGACTTTCTGACATGTCTATTTAACGATACAGTTGAGCAGAAAAGGACTGATGTTTCAGAAATGAAAGCCAAATAAGAAGATGATTAAAATCAATGCACATAGTGGCTAATGCCAGACGACAGGGTGTTGTCAGTTGTTTTGATTCCAGGTGTTTTGAGTCTGTGGAGAGCTGCCATCCTATAAAAATGACTTTTGTTATCTATCGCATTATTAGTTCTTGCATTGTGGTATGCAGTCGTGCTCCGCTTCATGCGTTGTCACTGCTTTAGGGAGTCGTGGTTCTGCAGGAACTTGCAGGCTGCTCAGGCAAATTTGGGAAATCTGAGGAGCACAGAAACGTGATGCTTGCTGGTGAAGAGGAAGTCTATAGCAGAGATGGAATACAGACCTCTTGAAGTTTTAATTTGGTTTCTCAACCAAATACTTTCTTTAACTAGAGAAGTACCACTTGAGACTGAGGGAAAGTAAACACTGAAAACTCCCCCAACACCTCTTCACTCTTCACTATTTTGTCTTTCATTAGTTGGACCTGAAATAAGTTGCAGCTGATGCTTACTTTATAGTTACGTTTTAACTTATTTATCCAGTTTTTTCAAGTGTTCAGATAAACAATCTTGAAAGAAAATTTGTTTTTAATTTCTTCTACTGGTTTCCAGTTCTGTATCTCAAAATTTAAGCTGTGGTTTAAATTTGAGGCTAGGAAGCCTGTATGTCACACACAGTATATGTGAAAATACCTTCAAAAGTATTTTCATTATAATCTCTGATTGTTTCTGTACTTGAGCACTAATTGGGACTGTAGGTTTGTATGAAGCTGCCTGAAGGAATTCAGACTTCCCCACCTGTTGTTTCCATTCGCTCCAGTGTGCTAACAGTTTATTTGGGCAAGCAGGCTGTGAAAAGGATTGCTCAACTGATCTAGGTTGAAAATAATCCAGGTAGATAGACATGAAAGGGGAGGGGGAAACATCTTTTCAGGCTCTACTAGTTCAACAAACGATCGCAACACGTTCCCACAGAAGAGCTGTGTCAGCATGGCAGAGGACTGGCACATATTGGTGCATGTGTGAGAGCACAGGGCTAATCAAGGAGGGAGGAATTTCTCTGTTTAGCGTGGTGGATGAAAAAAGCAGAAATTCTAAATAATAGCCTTAATGAAAAGCGTAAAGAAAGGTATAGGAAAAGCCCACTGAAGTCAACTACTGAAATGAAACTGTAGGACTGTATGAAGGCTAAATACAGAGACCCCAAAATTCCACAGAAAATATTTTATAATAGCAAATCAGTTACAAGTTTGTTTTGAAATGCTAGGCAGTGTGCGTCTGAGAACGTACTACCTTTGATGATACCAAATGGTATATTGGAGAAAGAGAGAAACATTTCAGTGCTTAAACCTTTTACGGTTTTTGTACAGTTAAGACTATTCCTCGAGCTCCCTCTAGTGGAAAAGCTCTAGTATGACTGTGATACAGGCGGCTTGAACTACATGCAGTAGCTACTTGTGCATTGTATTTGTAACAAAAATTGTAAATCAGGAACAAATTTATTGTCATAGACATCCTTTTTTAAAAAAAATACTGTATTTTAGGTATATAAATGAATAAAGAAGGTATCTGTCACCTGTCTACAAGAAATATTATACTTTTGTGGGAAAGTGGAAAATTCTTCAAAATGTTATCGTAGCAATAGCAGATTATTTTTTGTCACAGTAGGACAGTCATTCTAAAGATGCTGGCATCTATGCTGATGCTTTTTAGTTTTACTGTTTTTGATAAGCCTAGGGTTTAAAAACAGTAAGTAGTCACATGCACAGATGTAAGGTCTTTCACTGTTAAATGAATGGAGGCCATGAATCAACCTGAAAAAATCTAATGTTTAAATCTCATGTACTTTTTTTTAATGATTCAGTATCTAGAAGAATCTGAGAGAGGCATGATGACTCATGGCTTTGTAACAAAGATATTTCTTGAAATATGGTCATTTGAGCAATACAGTTCAATTTTTTGATAAAAGTTTTAGTTGTCCCTCAAATACACACCCATTTAACTTAGGGTAAGTTCAAGACATCTGGCTTAGGGGAGATTTGACTTGTGGACTATACAGATTGTGGTGGCCAGCGTTTATTTCATATATTGCATTTTGCTGTACATATTTGCATGTAATAGAATTCCATAGAAGCATGTGTATCTCCAAGTCACTTTTTTTTTTTTTTTTTTGAAAAGTAGCAACAAAGCAATTTTCAACATGGCTTGCTGCACTTATAAGAGGATTGATCATACCAAAATACATCTTAATTCTAACAACTGTGAATACATACACTGTAAAAAAAAAAAAAAAGTAAAAGATGGTTGTTCTCTCTTATTTCTCAGTTTGACTAGCTACTATTTCAATTCTCGTATAGGTCCAGTAGTGTCTTATTGTTGGGAAGATACTGTATAGCATATTTCTCTTTAAGAATTGTATCATATAAAATAGAAATTCTAGCCCATAAGTTTGCTCAACTCTAGGTGTCACATTTAGCTTTATAATAATGAAAATACATTTGTAGTGGAGTATTAGCATTTTATGACGTAGGTTGTCTTCCTGTTTTTTTTCTGTTGTCTTTTCGTATACTAGAAATGCATTTTATAGCTGACATATATTATGTCTAATTTCAAACAGCTTGAAATAATGCTGGAGCCCAAGGTCTGGAGAGAAGCTGCTACTCAGGTGTTCTTTGCCTTAGGGCTTGGATTTGGTGGAGTCATTGCCTTTTCAAGCTACAACAAGAGAGACAACAACTGCCATTTTGATGCTGTACTGGTGTCCTTCATCAATTTTTTCACTTCTGTGCTGGCAACTTTGGTGGTGTTTGCAGTTCTGGGCTTCAAAGCCAATATCATAAATGAAAAATGTGTTATCCAGTATGAATATCCATTTATTTTTTTAATTATTTTTATGGTATATTTCATGTATGAATTAACACAGATCATTGAGCTTGATTTCTCTGTTTTATTGTGTTTTACAGAAATTCAGAGAAGATTTTAAAACTTTTGAAAATAGGCAATCTGAGCCAGGATATGATCCCACATCATATCAATTTCTCAAGCATTACAGCAGAAGATTACAATTTAGTTTATGACATTATTCAGAAAGTTAAAGAAGAAGAGTTTGACTCTCTTGGTCTGAAATCTTGTCTAATTGAAGATGAACTTAACAAGGTGAGAGTAATAAGTAAGTCTTAAATACAGATACTGTGAACAGATTAATATTTGTAAGCCTGAAATAAACTGTGGTGCATACTTACACAGCGTGTCAGCACAGTGTAGCTATGAGCAGTGCACCTATAGAGATCCATATGAAAACATGGTTCTGCGCAGGCACATTCCTGCTCACCTGAGAACTTTTGGGTCTGATGTCTCAATATAATCTTCACTGATTTATAATATATTTTGATCATTATATTGTCCTCTTCAGGAGGTTTTGAAGTTCTGGGTTTTTTAGAAGAGTTGAGCACGAGGATTTTTCCAAAGGCTAAACAGAGGTTTCAAATGGATGTCTTCTAATGTTAAGATACAATTATTAAATATAAATGCTACTTCATTAGAAAGAAAAAAAGTTATTCTTCTTCTATAATTGCTTAATGAATATCATCCTGTTCTTAAACCTTTATAGTAAGCCACATGTTTAAAAGAATAGATATTTTTCTAGCTTTTTCAGAGGAACTTCCAGTTTTAAACACTGACCTCTGTGTAGTTGCACCAGTATCTGAAGCTAAAATGTCAAATTCGTGCCCTAGGCATTAGAAGTTCTTATACTACTCCTGGCATTTAAATTTGAAATGAATAGATATAGAAATTAAGTCTTTTATGTACTGGAGAGAGCAGAGTGTGTTTTGTAGCAGGTCTGTATAATAGCTCCCCTGAAAAACTATCAGTGAAAGAGGGAGAGAATTGTGTTTTTAATATCAATCAACTCTCAGATTTTCAGCCAAATCCAGTATTTCAGTAAGTAGTATTAAATTTGCAGGTTTTGAAGAAGCGTGTATTAGATAGCAGCTTCCCACTCTAACTTCAAGATTTAATCAATGACATTGCATGAACACAAGTCAGACTGTCACACTAGGAAAAAAACCCCAAAACTGTCCATGAATAATAACGTGTTTTTTTTTCTCACGGACAGGCAGTTCAAGGCACTGGTTTAGCTTTTATTGCCTTTACAGAAGCAATGACCCACTTCCCTGCTTCTCCCTTCTGGTCAGTCATGTTCTTCCTCATGTTGGTAAATTTGGGACTTGGAAGTATGTTTGGAACCATTGAAGGCATCATCACACCCATTGTCGATACCTTTAAAGTCAGGAAAGAAATTCTTACTGGTGAGTTGCACAAACTTTCTTACTAGAGCAAGCACTAAGCTAAAATTTGTTTTGAGAGGATGAAGTCTTGGTTTTTGAAATGCGGGTTTTCAGTGCTGACATTTTATGGAGCAGTAACTCACTATATTCCAGCCCTTACTTCATGCACAGGCACATTAATATCTGCAAGTAAAGCCTTCTCCTGAATGCTGAAAGAACAGGAACATCCTAGAACTTAAATGTTAATGCAGGATTTCTGTTACAAGTTTCTGTATGGTCAGTCCTTCTGAGTTCTTCCAGAATACTCTCTATTCCAGTCTATGTCACATATCAGGGAAACAAAGGAAAAAGAAAGAAAGAAAATACGTTGCAAATTACTACAAATTATTCCTAAGTTGGCCAAATGAAATCCTGATTTATGATTAAATGTTTTTTATGTTAAAAATCAGTACAGTTACTCTCTAGAGAGACATGTTTTTCCCTGTTGAATGCAGAAAGGGTCTTAAACAAGATGTCTAGTCTTTTTTTTTATTTATTTAAATGCCCAAAGTTATTTGAGGTGTAGCCTGCTCATGTAGCTCTGATGATCTTGTAGCAATTTCTCTTTTTGAGATAGAACATAATCATAAAATGTGAAAGTTAAGTTTCTGAAAATCTTTAGGATAACTACAAGGCACTTGATATGTTATGCACAAATTTGGATTTCGTTTCAATACCTGTGACAGAAGGGATATAAAATAATATATATATAAGCTGCATTAACATTATCTAACTGTATGAAGGAAATAATATATTTCAGAGTTAACCCCTGATGTAACAGAGCACCGCTCTTTCCTGACTGCTCTCCTTACCTTACTTAGGTAATGAGTAGTATTTAACAGAACACTTTTTTTGCTTTGCTAGATCTAAGAATAATATTCTTCATAAAGATAAATCAACTGATTTATCAGAAGTCCTAACCTATTGAGCACTTGTTCATTTGTTTTTAATCAGCTCTTAAATTCTTATGGGATAACCAGTGAGACATTCAGAAATTAGCTTTTCTTCCTAAGTATATATGCAAGTACTATAATACACAGTCATTACTCTGGAGTAATGGAGCGTTTTACAGTAATTCCTCATTATTGTGTTTGAAAAAAACACAGCCAGCTATTACAGTGAAGGAATATTCAAGAACTGCTTTTCTCTGGTAATTTTTTTGAGTGGTATGCATGCATGATTTTTGCTAAACTCAGTTGTACTCAAAGAATTACAATTTGATGTGGTGTTTTTATAATTAACTTATAAAATTGAAACGCCTGGGTTATCCTTTATGCAGTATCGGTGGGATTTAACAAGGATTATGCCTGCACTAGAGTTTGTGCTTAAAAACCCAAAATCTTCAATTTTTACAGAAGAGTGAGCACATTTGCAACTTTTTGCACTATGGTTCCAGTTCAGTCCCTCTTGAGTTCAGGGAAACCAGCTCATATGCTTAAAGTTATTTTGTGTTCAAGTATTGTGCCAAGTTATGGTGAGTATACCTAGCAGAGCCTTAGTTTATAACTAAAGATGCTTATTTTTTGGGTGGAATGGTAAGACACAAAGGGGAACATAAGAATAATAAGGATTTCTAAATTCATATACACAGCATTCTAGTGGTCTAATTCTTTTCTCAGGGTCAGTAACAAAATTCAGTGTGAAAAATGAGACTTGGGTTGAGGGGATTTAATCTGTGTTCTTTTGGTTTTGTTGTCTTGCGTTGGGAGTTCACATTGATTTGTAATGATCTCTTTAATTCTGATTTTCTATTGTCTGAAAGTCATTATAACAACAGTTACTACAAAGTTGAAAAAAATGATTGGTCTTATACCACAGTATTTACAAAAGTGTCATTGTCTTCCTTTCACTATTTTAATGAATACAAATTGATTATCTGGGATTTTTGCAAAGGGTATATTCTGTAAGTATATTTTATACTTTGACCCAGATTAATTTAACCTGATTTTAGACTGCTTTGGTGTAGACTCAGTGTAAGTTCTCAGTGGGAGGGGGGGAAGGGCACTTCAAGTACGAGAATCAGTCTTACTGATGCTCAGCCTACAACTGATTTCAGAGTTTACTGAAATTTGACTTACTTTATGGCTACTTAAGAATTCAGTCCTCTTCTTTAGTAAGAAAAAATAACATTGAGATTCATTATGCAGGATCAAGCATTCAAGAAATATATTTCAGGTTGTCCCTAAACAAAAGAAAGGGCAGAAATGTTGTTGCTTAGTGCAAAAGATACATTTAGATCCTAATGGAAGTTCATGCCGTGGATTATCTAGGGAAAACCTTTTTATTTTTCATAATCATTGTCTGAAACTTTGGTCCTTTTCACTTCTAAATTCCAAAACGTGATCTAGTGACCAAGTAACGTGATGTATGATGTTTAGCTTACTAGTTCTGCTTATTTTAGCCTTGCATTCACTTTAAGTTAAAAGTTTAATGAGAAATAGTCACTTGATTAATCAGGACTACTGTAATATGCCAATTCCAGTAATTTCTTCTAATTTCTCAACTTTTCTTTTATGTAGGAAATAGGTAAGATTCCTAATGTTCTTAAAATTGAGACACAACCTCCCCCAGCCAAAAAATGTTATCAACTTTGATTATATGAAATAATGTGTTAAAGTGTGTCTTTGCTGTTTTGAACTCTTTATTTCCTTTTTTGTCTCTGGAACTTTGTTGTAATTGCAGCTCACAATTCTGTCCTTTATTCCAGTGATCTGCTGCTTGGTAGCATTTTTTATTGGACTGATCTTTGTGCAACGCTCTGGCAATTATTTTGTGACGATGTTTGATGACTACTCGGCTACTCTACCCCTGCTTATTGTGGTCATTTTGGAGAATATTGCAGTCACCCGAATTTATGGAATAGACAAGTAAGTGAAGAAAATGTATTTCCCCATCCATATCAACAGCATTCGTTGCAATAATTATTATTGTTTTAATTATATTGCATGAAGCATTTTTGATGTACACCTAAATACAAGTAAGTAGAAAGTGGGTCAATCTGGACATGAATCTAGTTTGTTTTTAAGAATAGGTTTGGACCAAGATACGCTGCATCAGGACAGTGTAGCGAAACCCAAAGATCAGTTGCCACGGAACCAAAGAGAGGAGAATGCAGTAAAAGAGGCAAAATTAGAGAGTTAGAAAGCAGCCTGGATGTGCAAGTATGATGAAATCATATAGAAATAAGTCAAAAGGAGAAAGACTTCAAGAAGTAATAACCATTGTCTAAGCAGCAGATGAGGGATGAATATTCTGAACAGATCTGCAGTATTCAAGGCAGACTGAGAGAGGACCAAAGCAAACTAATATAAGAAAGTTTCAGTTCATGAACTAGATTTAGTTTGGGGTATTGTAGCAATGAATTGTTCTTTGCATTAGTTGTGAGAGAGGAAATAGAGGAAATGATAGAAAAGTACAGGGTCAAAACTTACTTGACAATGTAGTTAAGTGACCTTCTGTCAGTGATGGCTGAAGAGAAAAGACCATCAAGCTCCTATAATTTTTTTATTTCTTATGACAGAAATCACCAGAATGTGTTTTAAGAAGTAGAAGAGCTAGTATTAAAAATAACTCATGCCATCCACAGATAAAACAGAGTATGCTATACTAGCATGTTGAAGTAATTTAAACATCTGTGATTCTTTTGCATGTACAAAGGGTGACATAGAATGGGTGGTTTTTCATTTGACTTTTCACTTGTTCAGACTGAGTAATCGGCCAGTTCCTCACCATAATGAAATAAAACTATAATAAGAAAATTTAATTTTACGGTTTCCAGACATTGTTCCTGGTCCACGCAAGTAGTGCCTGGTCTACTTACTCATTAAAGAAGAATTCCCACTTGGGCCACATGTATAATCCTATAATTGATGACATAGACATGAAAACACCATGTAGATGTTTCTACACATGCAAATAAAAGATGAAACAGATGACCTGGGTATCAGGATGGTAATGTCCAATCAGGTAGAGTTCCACTGTGAAGGGAGGTAGACATGCCAAAAGTCGGCAAGTTACCTGTGAGGAAATTGGTATTTAGGAATAGCTAAAATAAGGTAATACTTTGCTTCTGAATTGGTGTGCAGATGATTCATGTTTTCAGAAGGGGTTCTGACAGGATATAGTGAAAAGTTAATCGCCAAATTTCTCATTCATAACAGCCACCTGAACCTCCCTCTGGAGTGTTCCTAATATTTCCTCTGATGTATATTTCTCCAAAATATCCTTCTTCAGGAACCTAGCATTCTTGTTTTCAGAAACGGCCAGAATCAACAACCTCAGGTTGTCATTGTCTGTGGTAGCACTAAGGGGTCATAGCCATAGATGAAGATCCATGTATATGTCTTAGTAGACCCATTGTCTTTGATCAGATAGAAAAAAAAAACCTCCATTGCATCCAAAGGGATTACAGGCAAGGGATAGAAAAAAGGCAACGTGAATCTCTGTAATCAAGAAGGAAAATCTGCTGTGCTGGAATCCATGCTAAAGGAGCTTGGTAGCTTTTAAAAGAGAGTAAGTAGGATGGAGGTGATGAAAGACTTTAAAGTGAAAAAAATAGATTTATATTTAACTGGTTGAAGAACTGGAGATCCCAGAAAGAAAAGGCTATCTGTAGAGGGAGATTCTGCAGAGAGATCTGGACAGGCTGGATTGACGGGCTGAAGCCAACGGTATGAGGTTCAACAAGGCCAAGTGCTGGGTCCTGCACTTGGGTCACAACAACCCCATGCAGTGCCACAGGCTAGGGAAGAGTGGCTGAAAAGCTGCAGAAAAGAATCTGAGGGTCATGGTGGACAGTCAGCTGAACATGAGCCAGCAGTGTGTCCAGGTGGCCAAGAAGGCCAATGGCATCTTGGCCTGTATCAAGAATAGTGTGGCCAGCAGGAGCAGGGAAGTGATTGTGCTCCTGCACTCGGCACCGGTGAGGCCACAGCTTGAGTCCTGTGTTCAGTTTTGGGTGCCACAGTATAAGAGGGACATTGAGGTGCTGGAGTGCGTCCACAGAAGGGCAATGAAGCTGGTGAGGGGTCTGGAGCACAAGTCTTATGAGGAACAGCTGAGGGAATTGGGATTATTTAGCTTGGAGAAAAAGAGACTGAGAGGTGACCTTACCGCTCTCTACAACTACCTGAAAAGAGGTCAGTCTCTTTTCCCAAGTAACAAGCAATAGAACAAGAGGAAACAGCCTCAAGTTACACCAGGTGAGGTTTAGATTGGATATTGGGAAAAAGTTCTTCACAGAAAGGGTTGTCAAGCATTGGAACAGACTGCCCGGGGAGATGGTGAAATCACCATGCCTGGAGGTATTTAAAAGATGGGTGGACGTGGTGCTGAGGGACATGGTTTAGTGATGGTTTTGGCAGTGTTGAAGGTTGAAAGTTGGACTCGATGATCTTAAAGGTCTCTTCCAATCTAAGTAATTCTATGATTCTGAGGGCACAAACTTTTTGAAATTCATCTTCTTTTTAACAATGTGTTTCATTGCACTGTAAACAAAGGATAGAATACCCCAAACTATACAGTTCAGAAAAAATTTTGGGAGTTTGTATGACAGTAGCTTCATGTGTGTAAGAGCTTTGAAAACATTTTTATTGCTATAAGAACTTTTTTGAGACACACATTTCAAAAGGAAATGGGACCACAAGGGAGTTAAAACAGAATTGGTGCTTGTGCACACCCCAAAAGAATTAACTCCAAAAATATTCTTTCTTTTTCTATTGCCTCTGGAACCACATACTCCTCTGTCAAGAATACAAAAATAGGAGTTTTGTTCATATCTTAATTTGCAATTTTGAGGCACAAGAAGGCAGATTTAAAACTTCACAAAGTTTTATTTCAGCAACTTACATGATGCAAACCATAGCTTTTGCATAAAGTTATTTTTTACACTGCAGCACACATGTGGGTTTAAAATTAATTTTGCAGAATCTCTTAAGATGTGCTGGTTTTATATGTCCTCAAAAGTAATGGCACATGCCTCAGTAAATAACCCAGTAGGCAATATAAGATGTAAAAAAGAATCTTATAAAAGAAAGGTGAATTTAAATATCTTTCCAGCACAGTCCAGTAAGCAGTTTACTAAGTCACTGCACTATGTAGCAGTTCCTTCTGTTCGCCTGTTCTGAACTAGTAATACAAGCTCTATTTTTCAGCCTATCAGGTAATCTAAACTGCAGCCATTTCTCTGCGTGCAGCGTGTCTGTTCCCTCAAATTAGGTGCTATGTGTCAATTATGGAACTTGAAATCTCAGTGTGCGCACTAACAATAACCTTTTATTCCCTTCGCAGATTTATGGAGGATCTGAAGGATATGCTTGGATTTTCTCCAAGCCAGTATTATTACTACATGTGGAAGTATGTTTCACCTTTAGTATTGTTATGTTTGCTGGTAGCTAGCATCGTCCAAATGGGATTAAGTCCTCCTGGCTACAATGCTTGGATTGAAGATATGGTATGTATATAACAGATGCCATTGCCATCATAATGATCACATCTGAAGTACTTCAGAAGTACACGAAAAGACAAAAAAATTGCAATTAGAAGTTCAAAACCAGCATAAATAATGACATGGTTGTTTTTATCGCAAGTAACATTAATGTAAAACCAACCATTTTTTAATTTTAGAGTAGGTCTGCTTTAAAAATGTAACTGCTTGACAAGAACTTTCATGCTTTTTGTGACTTAGTTTGTTGATGTATGTTGAAGAAATTCTTAAGGGTGGAAGAAGTTGTTCACTTTCATTAAACTTCATTTTACTGCAGAAAATAGTTGGGTGATAACACTGAATAAATCATTTCAGGTATCACGTAAATTTTTTATGTGGAATTAAATACTGAGATTAGCCATGTCATAAATTTTCCGCTTTGGGAACACATATCACATTGTAGGCAACAGCTGCATTAAAACCTGTCTCTGATAAGAATGTTTGATTTATAAAAAACTTGTCTGTGTGAACAGCAGAGTCAGTGCTGCATGTTGGCTCCAAGAAGAGATTCAGTCAAGGTAACTTCCTAAGAGTTCTGCTAGCCTGTAGGCTCGTCAGCCCTCAGCTGTTTCTACAGGCTTGTCATACAGAATATAGGGAGAGTAAAATGTCAGAGAAAAATTATCTTGATGACCCTTCTGAATGGACAATTGTCCAAATTAGCCAGTGGAAAAAAAATTAATAGCAAAGACAAAGTGTAAATACAGGAGACTGGGTTTACTACTGACAACCATTATTACTTTCCTGGGATTCTCAGAAAAATGCTCTTGTTATGTTTGATTCTTGCCTTCAAAAATTAGAAAGGCCGATACCTTAGAATACTAACCATACCATTCCTTTCCATGTATAAATTTAAATGTTAACTGAGCTACTAGGCAAGCTGAGTCTGTTGGCCAGTGATTCCTGATGCAGTAGAGGTGTGGGGGGTTGTCACTGCCCCAGTAAATGTGTTAGACTTTACATGAAATTTATAAGAAGTGGAACAATTCCACAGGATGATCTGAGACAGTCTCTGTCTAGACCGGCTATTAGCCTACGGAACAAGGACTTATTTTCCAGGCACAGTTGCAGATACCACTGCACACTTGTCTGTTCTGAACATCCTTTAACGAGCCAGGGAACAACTACAGGCAAATGTAGCAGAAAGCCTAATGTGGAAATCTTGGTTTGGGTTCTGCTGGAGTGCTCAGAGCACCTCAGAAACTGTGGGATGGTGTTTTAGTCCTACCCACTTGCAGAGAGCTATCTATCATCCTACATCTCGATGGCTGTTCAAATTTGAGATCTGTAGTGGTGCCCACATTGTGGGTGCAAGGTGACAAAAAGATGTGTTTGAAAACTGCGGGCCTTGGTGAGGACTGCAGGTTTACTCTTCTTAAGTAGAAATGTATTAATAGTTTTTCTCTTGAATTGCTCAGGCTACGGAAGAGTTCCACAGCTATCCAACATGGGGTATGATAGTCTGTATATCTCTCATGGTATTGGCAATACTACCAGTCCCAATAGTCTTCATGGTGCGTCGTTGCAACCTTATTGACGACAGCTCTGGTAGTTTGGCATCTGTGTCCTACAAAAGAGGCCGGATAATAAAGGAACCTGTTAATCTGGAGGGAGATGATACAAGTCTGATTCATGGGAAGAGTCCGAGTGAAGTGCCATCTCCAAATTTTGGCAAAAACATATATCGAAAACAGACTGGATCACCAACGCTGGACACTGCTCCAAATGGACGTTATGGTATTGGGTACCTGATGGCGGATATGCCTGATATGCCGGAGTCTGATTTGTAACTGCAGAAGATAAATGCTGTTTCTCCTCTCTCACTGATCATGGCTGTCCTACGAGAAGTGGTCAGCTTCACTTAGTAGGATGCGATCTCAGGTGCTCCATAGCGACAGTCTTTAAAATGTCACGACTGTACATACAGGTTGAGAAAACTCCCTTTGGATTAATTCTCTGGGTTTTCATTTGCACTGAAGGGAACACATTCAAAATCAATGGCAGTCTGCATCTGCCAGCATAGCCAAGAATTTGATTTTTTTAATTAATTTCTAAATCTAATGCTTTCTATCTCTGAAGCCCAGGTCTCACTCAAATGATAAAATGTCTTTGCAGTAGTATCACTGAAAATCCTTTTTTTTCTTTTCCCCCCTGCTTTCAGGTTAACTCCCCAGTATTAAAAGTGAACTCAGAAGTAGCTCACCAAACCCGTGTTTGTGCAAACACTTGTATATACCTTATGTAGATACGCTGTACTTACTTTGTTAGCACTGATAATTACTTAGGCTATTAGCTGAGTAAAAAACAAACCTGCAAACTATTTTCTTATGTAATAGCTGTATAGAGCAATAGTATTAGAAAGTCAAGGAGTAGACTTACAGGAAGGCAAGGAAAGATTCCCTGTTCACTGGGGACTGCATAAACTGTGGCTGTATATTTTGTGTAAAATAATTTGCTTTTTCAGTGTGAAAACAATGTAAGAGTGAGTCACTCCAAGAATCATAAGGATTGTGCAGATTCTGCATTTTTTTCTATGCTGTGTGCCTAAAAAAGACCTTGATATTTATTGTGGTTACAAGATTACATATATATTATATTTATATAATATACTTGTAATGTAAATATGTATATTACTCTGTATGTAATCGTTTCAAAAGTTGAAGCAAGATGGCTTTTTTAATTAGTCTCTTTTCAGTTTTGCTTCTGTTTTATGCAGATAATTTTTTTCAGTCAGTAATTGTTAAGAACTGTATGGCATTACATTTTAACCTATGAATAAAGAGACTGACAAGGTATTTCTCTGTGATTTCATAATACATTTATTATAACTGTGCATTTACTATAACTTATTATAAACTGAGTTTTTTCACCCTTACTATTCTGATTCTCTCCTCCATCCCACCTCAAATTCATTTGAGGTAAACGCATTTCTCAGAATCATTACTAGATATGGATATCTGACTATCCTACTCTCCATCACTCCAGTTTAACCCTGTTTCAGAGGCCAAAAACCAAAATGGATCTCTTGATAGCTCTCTCATTCATTGCCCACCTCTTGCCCATTGTTGTGGGGAAAAAAAATTGTGAAGGCTGATTTGGGATGCCCAAGAGGTAACTGCTTGCTGCTTGTCCACATGGGGAACAAGGATGTTCTAACATATACTGTAGCTGTGTGCTTCAAGAGTACACCTTTGAGCATGTCAATGTGGAAAAGCTATGCCAAAAAAATGAAAATCTTAAAATATCTTGGCAACCCGATACAAATCCTTAGGGATAACTTTTGTCTTTGGGAGATTAATCCCTGGTAATTTTCCATTTCTAACCCGGGAGCTTTTGAAGTTGTTTCCAGTCATGAGAAAGTTGAACCAGTAGCATTAGTTGAGCAAAAGCTATGTTTAATTACTAGGCTTACCTTACATTTGTTAGAAGTTGTGCACATAGAAAAGTTTAAAGTAGTCCTCTGAAATGTATGTATTAGAACATACATTCTGATGTGATTTGCTGGTATGACAGGCTGAGAGAGTTGGGGTTGTTCAGCCTGGAGAAGAGAAGGCTCCAGAGACACCTTATAGCAGCCTTCTGGTATCTGAAGGGGGCCTGCAAGAAAGCTGGAGAGGCCCTTTTTACAAGGGCATATAGAGATAGAATGAGGGGTAATGGCTTCAAACTAGAAGAGGGTATATTTAGATTAGATCTCGGAAGAAATTTTTCACTCTGAGGGTGGTGAGGCACTGGAACAGGTTGCCCAGAGAAGTTGTGGAGGCCCCATCCCTGGAAGTGTTCAAGGCCAGGTTGGATGAGGTGCCCTTGCCCATGGCAGGGGGGTTGGGACTAGGTGATCTTTAAGATCCCTTCCAATGCAAACCATTCTATGATTTAAGCAGGGTGTGCATTCATAACTGATCAATTGGCAATATTATTATGTGTATAATGGATCAGTGTAAGAGACACAGAGGAAACACAAAATATTCCTGCTGTGGCAGAGGAGCACCAGATTTTCACCATCATATCGCATCAGGCTTCAGAAGTGACTGCTCAGAGTAGTTGTCATGCATCCCCTCTGTGCCCAGTCCACAGAGTGCAGAAGTCTGTTGGTAGCGACTTCTTGCCTGTAGCGACACGTGCTTTTAGTTATATAGACCTTAGTTTTGAATGTGAAGTGGTGGCCAAATGTCTGCTGCTACACAAAACCTGTTAAAAAGAACGTAAGTTTTTACTATTGAAGTGCAATAGCCACTTCTGTTTAAAGCATCACAAAGGGCGCTAACACTGCTTAAGCAGCCTGCTGAAGAGTATTCTGCTGGGGAATGTATGTCTTCTTTCTGCCCTTTTGCCTGTCTCCAAATATTCCTTTGATGAGTATTTGGATTTTTCCACTCATTTAAACCACTGCTACTCAGTCAGTTGCTACCTACGTGCTCCAATTAGCACATCTCACCTCAGCTTCATGAAATTTTTCAGGCTTGAGTACAGTTGCTGTTAAAACCGAGGGAATTCACACTGCTTTCGCACTTCAACTTTGGGACCAAGTTGCTACTTGCTGTCCTTATGAATAAAAAAAATTAAGAGTAGAGGGCAGGACAGAGAGGTTTCAAATATTTATCTACTTAAAAGCCAGGATGTCTCTGTGTCATATCAGTCATAACCACAATTAATCTGCCTTTTTTTTAAAAAGAAAAGATCATTGGGAAAGGCAGTCATGCTTAAAATTAAAGAAAATCCGGTTTGTGTCTTAAGCTATCAGAAATACCCTAAGAACAAAATCATCCATGTGGAAAGTGAAAATACTTTTCCAGTATAATTTATTGCAGAAGGCCTAAGGTTTCTGAAACCAATATGCTTTATGAGATCTGATTTCCCCAAAGAAAGGGAATCAGTCAGCATCAGTATGGCACAACTGAAGGCCATGTCATTACTTCCATACTCTTCAATAAAGGTTCTCAAATTCAGTGAAGGGCAGGACAGAGATTATGCAGTCTTGTTGCCTGTTTTTGGTCTTTTCTGATGTATCAAGATTTTATTGATACCTTGCAGAGTATCATGCAGAGAAGAAAAAAAGAGAACAGATAAGGAAAGAGATAAGAACAAAAAGGGCAAAAAGAAAGAAACGAGAACAAAAAAAAAGTTGAACAATCGTAACCCTATTCTCAGGGAGCAGCTGATGAATCCTCATGCTGGTGTAAGGGGAACAGTGATCTTGTCACACTAGGGAGGAATTGCTTATGTTTGTGACAGTGGTAGCAGAGAAAAGGTTATATTTGCAAATGGGTTTAGATACGCTGAAAACGCGTAACTGTATTGCCCGCTATGAAAGACTAATGTACTGTTCTGCTGAGATGCAGTGTACTTCCTACTGCTACAGCATCTTTGAGAAATTAACAGAAATGTAGTTATGGCAGTTTTAAAAAATGCAGGAAATTTAAGATAAACAAGTGAATGTCTAGTTAGAATCTGTGGACTGAGGAAAAAGAGGACATCGGAAGTACAAAATGCAATTAACTTGCTTTGCCACTGGATGGTGCTCATATTTCACGTGTCTTGGTAAAACAGCAAGTTCAGGAGTTTTTAAAAGGGAAGAACGCTGTATTTTTATTCTCTACTGAGACAGAGAATCCGTCAGAACGATCATGGCCTCGCTAAAATTTGGAACATTAATAATCTTCTGTACCTTCAGCGGCTGTCATAGATATTTGATTTTTTATATCCAAGAAAGAAAGACTCAACAAATCTTTAATGCTAGTAAAAATGACAACACACTGTCAGTATCCCAGTGGCAAGTAGCACTATCTTGGGTCTTGAGAGCAAGCAGCAGCTTCTTGATTCAACATTTTGAAACCAGTAATTTTCTCACATGTCTTTTCAAATGCCCTGTTACTTGTCATGCTTATTTCTGAAATTAGTGAATTAATTATTTGGCAGATTAAGAAATAGACTAAGAAAATCTCGGGCTATAATATTATTAGTAATGCTAATAATAATATTAAAGACTTCAGTGCCTCTCACTGCCATCGTCACTACATGCCGAAAGTTGCACTGAAGTGGATGAGAGCTGTGGGGGCAGCAAGCAGCAGGGAGAAGGGACAGCAGTTGGAGAAGTGACTCAAGCCTGCAACTGTACTTCTGAAGAAAGCAACTACTGTCGTACCTGGTAGTGTTTTAAAAGTAGTGTGGCTACTAAAACATGCCTCGGGCAGCTGCCTAACCCTTTTGGTAAAGAGAGTGTAAACCATTGCTCACTCAGTCTGACAGAACAACCGTGTCTTTCATCTGTACTGTATTCATCATTACTTAGTACTAAATGAGTGAAAATATTAACTGAGACACTCTTGTCTCAAACCAGCATCAATGCATGTCTTTGTTGATTTTTTCCCAACATAGTACACAGAATGGCAATGAGAGCTCCCATTCCACAGTCTTTAAATTACAGTGTTAAAATAAAGAATTTATTCAGTGAAAAAAACAGACAGAAGTAGACATTCTCCCTATTTATTCAGTCTCGTATCTTCCTCTGCTTTTGTGATGCCTTCTGGATGTCTCATGTCCCATCCAAACTTAACAGGATGAAAAAGAAGAATGTGTTTTCCATCACTAAAAGTTCAAGGATAAGAGATACTCTCTCAACTTAAGTAGAACTGATTAGTAAAAAGAAAAATGGTATGGAAAGAAAAAAGAAATTTGTGTGAAAGGAAGCCTAGTTGATTTTTCGGGTTTTTTTTTTTTTTTTAGGAAAAACATGCAAAAGAACAGTCAGGTTTGCAATCCAAAGAATAAGGATTTAAGAAAAATGTTAAAAAAGTGGTGAAATGGGGTGTAACTGAAATGGAGCTCATTAAAAGAAGGAAGAAGGAAAAAGATACTGCGGAAAAAAGATGCACTCAATGAACGACAAAGTGTAAATTGAGTAGGTAGTAGGTGACCAGAAAGATAAAGAGGTAAGGGGAAAAAAAAGGACTTCAGAAAGAAAGCAGGTTTTGATGGCTATGTGAAGCATGGTGTAATCAAGCCTTTAGAAGAAGTAGTCTAGAGTTAGATATAGCTGTCAAAGAGAGGTTTGAATCAAAGGTGGTTAAAGTTCTGTTAGCTTAGGAGGAGTGGGAGAGAGGAGGAATGAATCAGGACAGGAGAATGCTGGGCTGGGAAGAAAGACTTGGGCTGTGTCGGAATCAATTTCCCTTTAAGTATTCAAGTGCCTTTGACATACTGAAAAGCTTGCTTATTTTTCATGAAGCATTTTGAGATGGTCTGGGGAAAGATGTTAAAGAAATTCAGCCTTCCAAAATAATTTTATTTTAACTGTCTGATTTGAAGACAAAGCTATCAGAGTAAAATAACAGGTAAATTGTGTCATGAATTTAAGGTTTTTGGAGAAAAAAAATTACTTAAAAGCACAGAAAACTCAATATATGAGGATATGAGGCAAAGAAAAATGAGAGTTTGTGACTAAAAGCTCTGAGTCGGAGACCACTGTGTTACAGTGATTTAACATTGTAGTAAATCTCCTGAGCATTTGCCTAGCGTCAAGGATATGAATAGTCCCAGCCATTACTCACAGGCTTGAAATTAGCCAAAAACTCAAAGCACCTAAATGATATGCATTTTACTGCCTGGTCCCTGGAATGGAAACCAGATACCCAGCCTCCCATATGCAATGCATCTGGACAGTGAAGTGTTCCAAAATTATAGATCTATAAATGGGCAACATTTGGTGTGGGACTTAAGTGTGACAGAAGCCCTTGTTCTCAAAAAAGGAGAAACTGAGGCACTCTGGAGATACTGCCAATCAGATAGGTGAGACATTAATGTCTGTGGGTCTTTACAGAAACTAAGTCTTCAGTTGTGTTCCAGTATGAAATATTTTGAATTAAAAAAATGTTTAATAACATGGATGTTGTATTTAATGAATAATGATGTCATGAATGTTCTGCTCTCCCCTAGGCAGCAAAAACATAAGAGACAAACCGTTTGCCTGACTTAAAAAATAGAGTGGCTTGCAGCAATGTTGTAAGCCATATACATACACATTCCCTATACATATATGTATACATGTATCTAGATACAATTTAATTAGCTTCCTGAAAAAGAGCAAAAGAGGGATGGAACAGTTGGCACTTAAGGATCTGTCTTTACTCCTCAATAAGACTTATTTTCAAATAAGTTTATGATTATTCCATAAAGAGTCTTACAAAAGTGGCAAACGGCTAAAAGTAAGGTCACTAGATAAAAAAGAGCTTTTAAATTAAAGAAATAAGAGGGTTCTTGAGACAAGTTTTGAAATTTCTTAAGAAACTGTAAAATCTTCCCCAGACCTTGGATCCTCTACGGTCAGCTTAACAACGCCTCTATATACCTCATAGATGTCCCAGTGCAAGATCAGTCTCTCATACATCTTAATTCACACATTGTTATAAGCTTCCTTTTGATTTTGATTCCTCTCTGCTGCCCCAGGATTCCTCAGATGGTTCCCATTTTCACCACAGGCTGCACAAACAGCTGTGCTGGCACAATGGATGTGCTAGTGTGGAGACAGGAAGGAAGGGCTGAGGGCGGAAATTGCTTAAACCTGCACTGCCACTGAATAAAGAAACATGGAATTTTGCTTTCAGCCTTAGAAATACTCAGCTCTCTCCATGAAAACTGTGATATGAACAGCTAAACAATATCCACATTCTCTTAAGGGTTTTACATAATTTACTGTTGGCAGGTAGCTGAAAATTAGCCAACACATGGTGTACAGATATATGTCCATATATCTGTACAAAAGGTGCTGGTGACATTAAATCATGAGTTCGTCACAATCATTAAAAACCAACAGAATGGACTGAATTGTAATTCTTGAACTTCTTTCTTGTCTTTTTCCTTCTGTTATTTCTTTCTGTTATTTTTCTAGCCTTCCTTATCTGTCCTTTCCCCTTTACACAATCACCAACCTTCAAGACTCACTTAACAGTTTGGTAAAGTACCTGTAATTTGCAGAAGCAGCCTAACAGCATTTATCACACACATACAAATCACATTCTAACTATTTGCATTGGATTTCTTAATTGCCTTTGCAGTTTGAATGCAGAGAGGCTGCGTCTGTATTGCTATGCTGGACAGAAAACACATGTCAATACTACACTGGTCAGAAGGAGTCTGGTCCAGATTACACTCCAACTGTGTACACATGCTGCATCTCTCTGTATTGGGTGTGTAGAAAACCCAGGGATCCAATTCTCATTCCCTGAAACACTTCAAACTGTTCTTAGGTAAAGCACCTGTTCTGGGATTTTGTGGTATCAAAAAGCAACCGAACAAATCTAGCAATTTGATGATGAGGAGGAGGGTGTTCTTATCTTCCTAATCTTGCTCCTGCCCACTTTGACGTTCATCAGACCTTCCCAGAACAGATCCATTCATTAGCCCAGCAAAACACTTCAATTTTTATTCCAGTTTATTTTTTGTTAGGTGGTGAATTAAACCAAGCCATCATGGGATGAAATGAGTGCAAGCACAGATGCAGGCGGGAGGAGGCGGCTACAGTCAGGAAAGGAATAGACAGTTGGAGTGGGATGGGGGATGGACCTCTCTCTTTTGGTAGTAATGAAATGATTATATCTGCTCAATCATGTAACATTATGTCGAGATGTATGACTCGATAATCTGAATTTTGGCATATCTGAAATAGTAGGAACAACTCCCAGATCCGCTATATCATTAAGAAGCCTATATTATGTGTACATGAAATTTCACGGTGTGTATTACTCATTGAATTCGTAAAGTGCATTCTTATTAAAGCAGGTTAATAATCTTCTAGAACAAATTGTGGGGGAAATGTTAGTGCCTTATCATGTCTTTAATGTGACTATAATAATTTGCTGCTCCTTTAGTTTTTAAGTCTGCTTGCTTGCTGCTGCTGAATTGACTCAGTGGGTTTCCCTGTCTTGATGTGTGCTTGAGTGTGCTGTGGACCTCTCATCATCACAGTCACAATACTGAATGGCTAATTTTATTTTACAGAATATCATTATTTAGCTATGGGAACCCGTTTATTCAGAGACAATGCAAATGTGTCTAAGTTAGATCCTGCATTTGACTCAGCACAATTATAGGCACATATGAAGTTTTAAGTGCTGCCCAGGCAAAGTACTTGAGAAACGCAGCTTGTGGTGTAACAGACTTTAACTGTTTGTCTGGAAATGAAGAAAAATGCATAATGAAGATGTAACACTTCAGTGTCTTTGCTGGCTCTGTGCATAATTATTTATATGCTATACAAAATATAGAAGATCTCACTTGAAGATACATCAGGAATAAAACCAGAAGTGTTTGCAGCTATGTTAGACAGTTGAGTTTCTTCCGATGGAAAATTTGAAGAAAAATGTCAACAAGTATCACATTGTTCTCAGAGGCACGACCATTCCCTGTCTCAGCAGCTTGAGGAGCAGGTATTGGGCAGAGTCATCACAGAATGAATCAGCTCCTCAGGAATATGTTACCTGTGGAAAGTATGGAAATAGCGAGAAACTCGCTGAGATCATGATATGGTGATCACTTTAGACAATAAGACACCCTATGCTAGTGAAGAGTTAAAAAGTATTCAGGTAAACATCCGGGTGACTGAACAAAGTCAACTAATAAAAAATGAGCTATGCAGTAAAGTTGTGGAAAATAATATGCAGAGGAAAAATGGTGTTCAGACATCAATAACTCAATGTCATAGACTTTAAAATAATTTGCTTTAATTTGCTTAATAAAGACAAAAAATTTCCAATGTTTCTAACTTTTGTGAGCATCAGGGGTGAAGGGTATTTTATAAGTATTGCTCACTTATAAAGAAATATAACAAAAACCCAGTTAGCGACAGAGAGGGCAAAAATTATCTTTGTGCTCTGCCTTTGTACATCCTTACATATACTATGTGCATGAAGCACAGTGTGTGCTTCTGAGCCCTCTTTCACCAAAATGAAGCCTCGTAGGGGACCCAGGCAGTCCCAGGAGCCTGTCTAGGGTGTAAAGTCCACTGTGAAAAGCAGTATAAAGCCAGAAATAGTGTCCTATCCCCCCATAAGACATCAGTCCCTTCTCTCAGCCTATTCTACTAACTAATAAAGGATTGTAGCTTATGGCTCACAACTTGGCCTAGCAGACAGTGGTATAGGTAAACATATGTAGTGGGAGATACCTACTGTTCCATCAAGATAGTGTTTTACTGAGCAAGAAGAAATGAATACTCAGCTTGAGTGAGACTTTTATGTAATTCTTCAACACAAATAGAACAAAAGCCTATGAATCCTCATCTGGTCTCAGACATTTTGAATACTCTTACAATTTCCTTTTAAAACAGAAGTGACTTATGTGGTAGCACCACTCTGTCCCCCCAGCTTGCATCTCCCTAAGCCCAGAAGATTTATGACAGTTGTTGAAAAAAGGAGAGAAATGCAACTGCAAGAAAATGAGATACTAAATGGGGTGCTCAGTTATATTCCTCTCCCCTTTCCTTTTTTAACAGACAAAGTATGGGAGTAAACCCCTCCAAAACTGAGAAAATAACTCCTCTATTCAACTTTTTATTGTTAGTATGAAGTTAAGAAGGTGAGTCAGATGGTGCATAATAAACCAAATGAATTAACCCCTCGTTTTGTTAACTGCAGATTTTAAGGGGAAAACGTGATATTTCATGCTCTGTATATGCTACGATGAGGAAAGTCTGGAAAGTGGGACAGAAGATTTAAGCTTTAAACTTCTGTTTAGTTTAATGAGTGTCACGCAGCTTAACCCTGTGAAAACGTGTCCCTGTGCAACCATTAAGGATGAAGATTTTCATTTCTGAATCTTTCATGTACTACGCATCCTGGCTCACATGTCACGTATTTGAGCCAAACTGTGCAATATGTGCCAGTATCTTTTTCATTTTCAGTGCTCTGGCCCCTAATTTAGGTTGACAGTCTAGTCTTGAACTAATATAGCTGCACCATCAACAGCATTAGAAAGAATTCATCTGTGCTGGCAAGTGCTTTCTTTCCACATGAAGGAGTCAGTTCTACTCATTGGTAGGTCCTATTAAGACTATATTATTCTACTTGTGAAAAAGAACTTTTGCCAAGACTATTTGTTATATGGGAAGGAAGAACATGACTTGTAGGTGGCTGTATATGTGATCTTTCCCCACCTTTAACTTTTCATCTCTATCTTTTGTAAAAAAAAGATAGGAATAAAAACAGGTTTGGAAATTGATTCCAGTGAGGCCAGATTTGTTACCGCAGATTGTCATCTTTATTATGAGTAATGCTTGTTAATGTTCTAAAAGCCTCCAAACCATCGTGGGTGAGAATTCTTCTGGTGCAGATAGAGCTGTCCAATTCCCATGAGTTACATCTCCTTCCCAGCAAGTACACAAGCCCTGGAAAGGGTCAGGGACCAGCCTACAGGAGGCGGGGTACTGTGAGCAATTGGGAATGAAGGAATAAGGGTTGTGAGAACTGCTGGAAACAGTGCAGTGCAAAGGGAGTTGCACAGCCTACACAGGACTTCCCTGTTTGCTGGAGTTATGACAACACTGACTCTCCAACAGTTTAAGCCTGGGAGAATGCAAAAACAGTTTAGATCATTTTAGCCCTTTCCCAGAACTGTGGGACCCATGATGCACGTTTTGGGTTTGGTTTTTTTGTTTTGTTATTTTTCACTTTAAATCTGTACTTACTCAAAACTGCCATGAAATAGGATGTGTGATCTCCATTTTGCAGGGAAGACAAAGACTAGAAAGATCACAAATAAAGTTTGTGACAGATCTAGATACAAAGATCAGATCACACTGATTGGAAAAGAGAGGAAGGAGCCAACATGGAATTTCCGACATTTTGGCTTCATAAGCCAAAGAAATAAATGTGTCCTTACTTTAAAATGCATTTTGCTGGGATTAAGAGACACTGGTCTAATTTCACATGGCTAGTGAAGAGCTGGCTAGCACTGTGGTCCTCAGCCAATGTGTTTACCTTAGGTTTTCTTCTGTGTTTGTTTTATGCCTTTTTTGAACTAACAGCAAGAGCAGGCAGTTACTTAGTTTAATTGAGGATTTTAACTATCTTTTCCCCATTGCTTTTGCTTTTAAGTTGGCAAAAAATTAGTTGGGGCTTTTTGCTTTAAAAGTAGAAAATTCAAATGCATGTTGACATTTCCTGATGGTGCCTAGTTAGGCATAGCATCTTTTTGGGAGAATGAGATTGTGTGGCAGCGGATGCTGTATGGACAATGTACACATGGAGATAGGATGTAAGGTGAATGAAAGTCCAAACAGCTGAACACCAAGAATGTCACCACAGGTACACAATGCAAGCTTGAAGCCTGTTTTGCATTCACAACAAGTGTCTACAAACAATTGCTATAAATACCTGGCAGGAGAGAATTTCTTAAGGTTCAAGTACAGAATTATGCGTCAGGGAATACCCATTTTAAATCCAGCTTTGACACAGATTTCTTGTGTGCATCGTTTATTCACCTCTCTTCATATCTGTTATTTTTTCCATAAAGTATGAATACGTTGCACCCCATATCTTAACATTCCCATATCAATAAATTTTTCACTGATACATTGAAGACAGTCAAAACAGGATAGTGAGTATTCTTTTTTCTAGTTAATAAAAGTTTTCCATTTTTACTCTTAAGTTTCTTCTCAAGAAGGCATAAGGGACTCCAGCTGCACTCAAGTGAAGGGAAGTTATATTGGATCAACATTGATAAAGTGCTAGGTCTCTTACAGTCAGTATTAGACTCAGGCGGCTCCGATACCTTTGACTTTTCTTCTTCAAAGAAAACATTCACCACTATCTCACTGAGCCAAAACATAGACCTTTCATAGCCTGGGATCTCAGGTAATGCTCAGGTTGCTTAAATCTTAAGCTAGATATGCTGGGGGCCACTTGGAGAGATAAATATATGCTCTTGCTTTCTCTGAAGGAAACTGGCTTTGTACTTTTGTAATTAGGTCTATAATTCCTTTCACTTTCCTTTTTAATTAGGCTGTGGCTGGTCAGGACAGAAATCCTCTTTCTAAGGGCAGGAGTCATTTAGGTACTGTTCCAACCTTCTACCAACATTACTACACTGGGAGTGGAATAGTGCAACCATGAATCTGATCACTGTAGTAACAATAGTAATGACCTGATCTGCAGAATAATAAAATTATGCCACTCAATATGCAGAAGGAAATTCAGGTAAATTTAAGATTTCAGTCAAAAGATTGTTTATAAACAAAGTACTAAAATACCAGCTGAGATTAACAGATTTGTTAACAAAAGTACATTTTTGTTTCTTACGAGTCCTTCATTGCATATTGTTAAAGTGTTTCTGGTCCAAAGATTTGCTGATAAGAGCACTGATTCCAATCTGTGCAACATATCTGGCCAAACACTGCATAGCTCTTGGGAAACAGATTAACAGAGACAGAAATACGGATAGGTACAGAGACATAGATCAGTCAACCCCCATGGAAACCATTTCTCTCAATGACAGAAGTGCCTCAGAGTTGTCTATGACACTGATCTGTTTTCTCCATTATGTGGTATAAAGCGCTATATTCACGGCAGACTGTCTACCCATTTCATTCTCTGAAGTGTATTCATGAGTGTGTAATCCAGTCCGTTCAATAGAGTGTGGTGCATAATATTTCAGTTTTACGGAAACAGGCTTGAGGTAATCAAGTATAAAGTGGGCTAAACAGAATGATGCATAGTGCTGCCCCATACAGAATGGGAACTTGAAAAAGCATCCATCAGGGACATTAGCTGGAGCTCTTCTCAAGCGCTTTAGCACCATAATTTGGTGCTCTTACTCCAGGTTTGATTCAGTCAACGTCACATAGAATGAGGGGAATGTAGGCAAGGCTGCTTCCTTCAGAGGACTACAGAGCAAAAAGAAAAGTTTACGTGCAGGTTTCAAGGAGGGCTTGGGATTTTGTAATGATTTTGCAAAGATGAAAAACTGAAGTTGGTAGTTGCTTGAAAATTCTTTGTGGAAGAAAGATGCTCATTTGGTACTGAAATGTTCTTGAAAATATCCCATTTTTTCCAGATCTTTCTAGCAAAAACCATTCAAAGAAACAGGGTGAGAACATCACGTTTTGCAACCTTGCATTAAGGCCTGATTCTATTCGTAATGGGAGGATATATTTCTCTTTTTTAAGAAAAACTCTACCATATGTAGACTGATGCAAGCAGTTTTGCTGGCTTTTGTATTCACTGAAATAGTACCCCTATAGCTAATGCACGTGCAGATGTTGAGACCTCAGTTGGAGTAGCTCTTAGACAACTGCAGGCCATTTCAGGCCTGGTGTCCTTATTAGGACTATTATATCATGGGGAACTGTGAGTACTCAGCTCCTCACAAAATCAAAGCAGTTGTTTTCTCCACAGTGTTGTGGCTAATAGTCATATTTAGACTCTGGCAGGTTATACAGTCATAAAAATGAGGCTATTTTTGGCAGCTGGGATGTTTTGATGCTCGTGGGAATGAGGTGTTTTGTTGATAGTTTTCCTCAATCTGCTACAGAAACTGACGGTGATGGGTAGGTCAGCCAATCGGAGACACTTGCCAGAGCTGTGGATTTCATGAGGCCAAATTTCATTTGAAAGTAAGTTTTCCCTGTCCTCGTAAAATGTGTTTGTTCTTCAGAATGATTTCATTCTAACTGATAGGCTTGGACTTCAAATAAAAGTATCAGTGTATTAGTAATATCCCTGCAGATAACTTGTCAAGTGACCACCCACACAAAGAAACAGGAGTCAGAAGTCATGGCTCAAATTCATTGTGAACCACAGAAGATATTGCAGGTTGCCATTTCTGCTGCCTGTGCATTTTAATAGTTTCTTTGAATCAGACTTCTGAGCTTTGGAAAGAGCCAACTCATGGACACAAAAAGACACAGCGCAGTATAGTAATGTAGCTGCTGAAAACCTACACTACTGCTAGCCAAATAAGTTAAGCAAAAAGAAAATTATGTATAGTGCTGTGGTGTGTCATTCTGTCTAGTATCAAGGGACTAGAAACCCTTCAAAATGCAGAAAAAGCCAGTTATCAATAGATCTTCAATTTCTTTTCTCCATATACAGAAAATGAATTTAATTTTCAGGGATGAAAGGAGACATATTTCTAAAGGTGAACAACATCCTCACCTTGAGAACTTTGCAGCTATTTGTTTCAATCCACAGGCATAAAGCAGAAAGAGATTTCATTCGCTCTGCTGCTGCAAAGAAATGCATACTTACCAGCTAGTCACATTTTGCTATGAGGAAAACTCAATTTTCCTAAATCGACTTTATGATGTTTTGAAACTTTTCTAGGGAAATAGCTTTTTTTTTTTTTTTTTTTTTTTTTTTGTTGGGGGGTGACAAAACCTTTCATTATNNNTTTTTTTTTTTTTTTTTTTTTTTTTGTGTGGAGGGAGATGAATAATTTGATATAAAAATGGCCTGTTCTGTTTTCATGCTTGGAAAGTAGTTTTTGTGCTCATGTAGAACAGGAGCCAAATAATAAATAATTTGAAGCAAACCAATTCACTGTTTCATATTTTCATAAAACCACCCAATGAGAACCCTAGTGTATCTTTTTAAATTTCACGAGTAATGGTGTATTTTCCCCAAGTGACTCCCACATACTCAACATCCAGCAATCAGGGTAAACACATATGTAAGAGATTTCTTTTTTTTTTTTTTTTGGATCAGGAGAAGATATTGGAAATATCACATATAATATGAACGCTAAAAGATTTCATGATGATGTAGAATCCTGTTTGGTGAATGTCCTTTACAGGGTAAACATTGTCTAGAGGTGGGATAAAATATTGGAATGTGTCAGCCACTGCCCGCTCCACCTATTCCGCACGGAAAACATCAGCTCCACTTGTTCAAAGTAATCCCTGTATTCTAAGGGATGCAGGGAGGGGGGTTTGGTGCCAGGTTAGTTAAGATGCCGAACTGCTGGACCCCACAAGAAGAGGGAGAATCAAGTAATATTTACCATAAAATTACGCTAGATTCTGTCTGTATTTGGATACACATTGCTGTGGTTTAACACAATGCCTTTTCCCTGCAGCCAAGGAGAAAATGAAAAAAGGGTTAAGGTTGCTGCACCCATGCATCTTAGTTTAGTAGAGCAAGACATCCTGATCAGTATCCAGCTCTGCCTAGTCTTAAGAGACCATCCAAAATCCATTTAACAAAGGCTCTGGGAACTTTTGAGCTGTCATCCTCAATTCTGAGAAAGGAGAACAGTTCCAGGAAACCTCTATTGCAGCGTGGAGGTGAAAAATGAGCTGCCTTAAATGCCATCCAGAAAAGGAGAGATCACAGTTGGCTGCACCAGGTAGGCTGCTAATGCATGGGTGATGACAGAGAGGGGAAGAATCAAACCAGATCTGTTTGAAAATGGACTTGATACCAACTAACTGGCACTATACGTGACTCCCAAATCTAAACAGCCCTCATATGAACTGGGAGAAACTCTCATTTCTATTTGTCAGACTAGGAACTACATAGCAGGAGGTCAAAAGAAAAGTTCAGTAAAACTTCAGACACTGCTTTTCCACGACACGCAGTGTCCTTAAAAGAAAGGGCACCGTACTGATCAACTTGATCGGCCCTGTGACAGACTAGTGGTGTGCAGTTCTCGTGTGAATAGGTGCTATGTGAAAAGTTTGGCCTTTCCCTGGCAGCTTTGCTTTCTATTTCTACTGTGTAAAAGCAGGCTTTGAGGGAAGTGGAACAAAACTGTTGGCAATAAAGCCTGCATTTAAATCGAAGCATAGTAAGAACCACATCGTAGCAGATGGAACAATGGCTAATCAATCACTAATCACTCTTATTTTCTGAAGCAGAGCATTATTGTTAATATAATAACAGCATATGGTTACTCTGATGGAAGATGTAGACTGGAAAGCAAAAAAACATTTGCACAGTGCCAGCCATTACAGTCTATTAGGGTTATTTGCTTAAGAGTAAATTTGCTTCAGGTTTAATGGTAGACACCTTATATTTTCTGGTTTCTGCCACTGCTGTCAGCAACTGCATAAAAGTCAGTTTCTTGTTGTCTAAAACGTCAAGGAGAAATACTGTGCTAGTTATTCAGAGCTAGGCACATTTATAAGCAATTTCTTCTGTAGCTACTCAAAGCTTTCTGTAAACATCTCCAAAAATCAGTGAATGTTTCAGCCTGAATGGAGGTATGTGTCTATAGTCCTAACAAATGATCTGGGCCTATATATGCAATATGGTTGGTGACAAGCATGTGCCTTCACCCTTTTTCAGAGCTGTTTCCCCAGTAAATCTCACTTAAATTATGAAAATTGAAGATATCAGAAATCCGGACATGCTGAAATGCTAGTAATCCTACTTTTAAAGCAGCTTTGTGTGTGGGTAATTATACAGAATGAATGGGTTGGTAAGTATCCTGAACCATCTTAGCTTTACTTTCCTTGCTATTTGTACCCATTTACTAAAATGTTTCTTCATAATTACCATTCAGACATGCAACATACATAATTAAATTCAAATACCCCAATAAAAAAGAATCTCTACCTTATGGAATTGTTGATTTTGTCCAAAATCTTTCCAGTTTGTCCTACAACGTAATGCCCAGAATAACATGCATTAAAAGGAAATCACTATTTATGCACAGAATCCACACATTTTGTTTAGATGCAGACATATGTGTTTATAAAACAAATCTGTGTTTGCCTTTTTCACCTCTGCATGCACCTCACTGTAAACTTGTGCCTAAATTTCCTTGGTCTTCTTTTAGATTTTCCGACCTGGCACTCACATTTAATATCCCTCTTAAGAATTAGCATAGATTTCAAGTCTACAAGGAATCATCACAGCCTGACCTGCTTGCAGACTCTGCAGACTTTAAACCGGTAAGTGATGCACCCAGTCTACAACTTCTGAGCTAGAGAATTTTTTAGAAAATAGTCCAGCCTTTATATAAAGACTGCAGATGATATAGAATTCATTGCCTCACTAGGAAAGCTAATTCAATGGTTAGTTACTCTGTGTTAAAAAATTTATTCCTCAATATTTGTCTGAATTTTTCTTACATTAGCCTCCAGCCATTGCATACTGTGAAGTTTCTGCCTGTTAGATTAAAGATGCTCATACTTTAGGAAATTTATTCCACACTTACCTACAGAATGTAATAAAATCATCTTTATTTTTCTCTTGAATAAACACCAGATGTGGACATCATCATCAAATAATGATTTCACAAATGCCATGCAGAGAAAGGCAGTAGGAAATTACAGTATCTACACTTGCACCTTCCAATCCTTATGTTCTGCTGACACATAAGAGATTCACCATGACGTTCCCCAAAACTGCATTTGCCAGAAGGCAATTTCAACCAGAAGGTAATTTCGACTGGTTATCCTTCAGCTGCTTATTTCAGTATCTTTTTCTTAGTCACTACTTTTTAAAAATTACCCTCCAGAGTGTGTAGCTTACTGCCTTTGTTTTTATCTGCACAGACTTTGCATAGATGTGTATCAATGTGGATATCGATAAGAACGAATCTTTCATTATTCAATACTGTAGTGGGTTGACCTTGGCTGGCTGCCAGTCAGTCTCTCTCTCCTGCTCCTCAGTGGAACAAGGGGACAATATAAGATGAAAAGGCTCGTGGGTTGAACGAGGAAGATCTCTCACCAATTACCGTCACAGGCAAAACAAACTCAACCTAAGGAAGATTAATGTAATTTATTGTGAATTTACAATAGAGTGGTATAGTGAGAAACAAAACCAAAACTAAACAGACCTTACCACCACTACCCCTCCTCCTCTCCAGACTCAACTTCTCTCCTGACTCTGCATCCTCCCTTCCAAGTGCTGCAGGGAGATGGGGAATGGGGTTGTGATCTGTCCATAACACTCCAGATGTGCTGTTCCGTCCTCCTCATTCTCTTTCCCTGCCCCATTTTGGAGTCCCTCCCATGGGATACAGTCCTTCATGAACTTCTTCAACACGGGTCCTTCCCACGGGGTGCAGTTCTTCCAGAACCGCTCTAATGTGGGTCTTCCCCAGGCTGCTGCTCCTTCCAGGAGCTTGCTTCTTTATGGGCTCTCCACAGGTTGCAGTTTCCTTCATGTCACATCCACCTGCTGCAGCATTGTGTCCTCCTACTCCAGTGTGGTCTTTTTTGGGCAGCAGGGGGACAGCCTGCTCCACCATGATTTCCTCCACAAGCTGCAGGGGAATCTCTGCTCCAGGACCTGGAGCACCTCCTCTCCCTTCTCCTTCTCTGACCTTGGGATCTGCATGGCTGTTTCTCTCACATTTTTCACCTTCCCCTCTCCCAGTTGCCACATAGCATCTTCTACGCTTCCTTAAATCTGTTTTCCCAGAGGTGCCCCCTTGTGGCTGTGGGGTTCAGCTCTGCCCTTCCTCACAGAGGCCTTGGCAGCCCCTGCTGTTGTCACTGCTGGGGCACCTGCACCCCCTGCATCCACCCCTCACCTCTGTGAGACACATATCTAAGAATTATCATTAAAAATATACATTCATCACACAATCTGCACAAGCTTCACACACATCAGTAAGAAGGAGTTGCCTACACCAAAGTCAAACCAATATCATCATTGTACCAATGAAGAGGGACAATGTACACACCGCTGCACCACGCGGTCCCTTCACCGCCTTACAACAGCAAAGAATTCCCCACAAGAATCCCACTTTCTGGCAATGCCCGGACTAAGATTTGCCCCATTAACCTCTCCAGATTGCTATCCTTATCTGGAATTCCTTCAGAGCCCACTGGAAAGGACCTTGGTGGGTTAACCTGGTCTCTTCTCACAGCAGCCACCCCTGAAACCCCCTCTGCTGCCAAAGCCCTGCCACGTTAACACAATACAAATGCCCTTTCTCTTTTTGTGTCATCTACAAATTTAGTGAAGAACCATTTCATGTTTTCACTCATTTCACTGATAAATATACTAAAAAATCATCAGCCACGTATATATTAATTAGACTCCTTTGTGTCCTTTGTTCACATTCTTTAACTGTCCTTTTAGCTTAATGACTGTTAATATGTTGCATTCATATCTGCTTGTTTGTCCTAGCTAACTAATAACGTATTCAAAACTTCCAAATCACACACCAGTTTTGTGACAAGCAGCAGTTAATCATCTTTCTAGAACTTGAATACTTTTTTTCATAAAACTTTGATAGTGTTCCCTCAGACAGTTTTTGTCTGACATAATAACATTTGATACAGATGATTTAACTGTCTGTGGATAAGAAAACACAGTACCAAAATTTATGCTAAAGCATAGGGCAGTATTTTAACTGGTAGACTTATTAACAATTTGAAACCTGGTGCAAAAACCCTCTCTGACCCAGTAAGAATGGACAGAAGAGCAGTGACTGGTTTTTTGCCCCCCTCCCTCCCCCTCCTGTGATTAGGAAAAGTTCATTTTCTCAAAGGCATTTCAGGAACTATGTTTGAGGCAGTGGAGGCTGAGTAGCACCCATAGTAAACATTCCTTCCCTTCTGCAAGGAAGCATCTAACTTAAGGACACAGAATCCTTGTCTGAATAGGTCAAAAGCCAGCAGCATTGGCACTGTTAAAATAATAAGGGTATGGCAAAAGGAAACCAAGAAAAAGCAGACCAAAAAAAAAAAGAAAAAAGAAGCTGGCACTTAGTTTGATACCTTGTGGAATATAGTCTATAGGATTTTGTCCAGGAATCCGCACACAGCCTTTGGCTGCACTAACAGATGTCCATCCTTCCTTTCCCTCACTGTAAGAATCTTAGCCTGTTACTATGTCAATGCTTTCATTGCTGTGACAACCCTATGACCCCATAGTCACCCTTGTGATTCATGAAGGATTTGCAATCCCAGTATAGGGTCTTCTTGAAGTTTATCTTTTTCAACAAAATGCAAGAGTACCATTTTTTCTCCATTGTGAGTTGTTTTGCCAGCTGAATTGCAGAGAACAGGAAAGAAGTTGTCTCTTTGTATGCAAACGTTAGCCAAATCATCAGTCAACATTTGTTTCTCTAATTCTGTTACTTAGTTCCAGCCTAGAATATGGTACTGTACATCTAAGGATACAATCATAAAGAACAGTGTCCTTTCCATTTTGTTTATATGAAGTTAGAAAATGTTTCCATAGTATGGAGAGTAGCTATCAACTGTTCCATGTCGGATTAGGTAATCTTTCCTATTTAAGGATATCTACTCAAGTAACTGCTTGTTCCATACATTTCAGAGTTTTCAAAGGAAACACATGTTCACTGTTATTGTCATCAAAATGAGTTTTTAAAGGAACTTTAAAACCCTTGGGGTTGGTTCTGTAATCGTAACCAAAGTTAATACTCTTTGAAATAAAATACTCTATTTAAAAAGAGAGTGGCATATTATTATTCCAATAGTAGGAAATACAATACTCATTAATAAGATTTTATGTCTTGAAAGTCTTTTTCTCACATGCATACTTACTGTAAATGTGGATCAGAATAACTTCATACTATATTTTTAAAGGTATTTGAAGAAAATGAACGTGGCATGGTGATTTGGGAAGTGTTGCTGTGTTGCTTTTCCTTAGTTTTGATCTGTATATTGTAACCTGAAAATGACACAGAAACAAGAAGTAAAGCTATTTATTGTAGTCATACTTAATATAGGCACTAGATTCAAAGCAATATTATGAATAAAAAAGTCACTAGTAAATTTAAAACTTTAGAAACAGAATAAGTAAAAAACATCTGAAACACACTCTGGCAGCCTCATTTCACCAGACTCACATGGCAGTTTCTTATTTTTCACTGTTTTCAAACTGAAGTTAATAGACAGTTTAAGTGGAAAGAGCGAGCATTTAAGCCCAGATGCATACCTCTAAGTCTTTGATGATGAGTTAAAAGTCTAATTGTCCTCCACAGGAACCTTCAGAGATATACACAATATTCAGAGCTCTCCATGAGCTACTGAGTACAGAAAAAGAACAGGGTCCTACCACAGGTAGCCTACAACAGTGCATAAAATAAAGGTGAACTTGATCCTGCCCATTCAGTCAGTTAAAGAATGGTATAACTTAAACAGCAGCTTTCATTGGTCTTCAGGAAAGTTGCTAAAGCTTTGATTTTTCTCACTTTGTCCTTCCACTTAATGGGCAGAATAATAATCTTTGCCTTTGGTATAAAAATACATGCAAAGGAAACATTAGCTCCTGTATGAACAAACTCCTGTGCCCAGATGTAGCTGCTTGATAGTCAAGAGGGCTCTGTGTGGGTGGTTGCCCTGAAAAGGTGAAAATTAAAGCCTGATATTACAAGATATTAGGGAAGAGGATACTCTCTTACACTGTTAGGTTTGAAAGAGTATTATCTTGGTCTGTTTCAGGGTATGTGTTTGCTAATGTAATGCCAGGAAAAATAAAAAAGAAATCTATGTTTTTAGCATGACTTTAACTTCTATGTTGAGAAATTGTAAGAAAAAAAAATCTTAACTGTACTGCAAATTAAAAAAAAAAAGACACCTTTGCTTTTTCCCCAAAGAAAAGAATGGTTTCCCATTTTGATTTTTATATTTATAATTAAAGTCAGAAGTCTTCCACCAGGGCAGATTTTAGAAATGAACAAAATCACTTCTCTTGCAGCTTTTCATGCCATATTATTTTTGTACTCTGAATGAAATTCTAATTTTATTTACTTGGGGTTTTTTATTTCAGTCACAATTATTAATTTTTATTCATTAGTTCTTTTCAATTTTTAAGTCTTCAGATTTATTTTCCTAATAATATTTCCATCCACTTTACTTTTAATTATATTTCCAGTTTTAACTACACATCCTTTCACTTAGGTCAACTTTCTTTTACATTTCAGATTGCTTTGAAGGGCCTTTAGTTCTGAAGTAAATCTGTCTCTTTTTATTTCCTCCTTCCCTTGTAAATTCTGGTCAATTTATTCTAGCCAGTCTGGTTCTGATTTATGTTTCATTTATTTACATTTCATTATTTTCACCTTTTAAACTTTTTACACCCTGTGATTTCTCATTTCCCAATTCTTTTCAACTGCTTAGAAGTACCTCCCCTCACCTATTGAAAAAACTTGTTTTATATTGTATTAGCTCCCCCCCACTCCATACTGGAAGAAGTCTTCCTTCAAATATTTTTTTCTTATTTTTGAACACACTTAGTTTTATTTTCAGCTTCTTTGCTTACTGCTTTTGAAAACAGTTGAAAACTGACGCTCTTTAAAACATGGCTTTTGATTTTCCTATATGTTTAGCATCTAAGATAGCTTGCTTTTCGGTAACACTTTGAAATAGTTTAGGATTTTATTGACATCTCATTTTCAAAAAAAAAAAAAAAGTGATGGTGGAATGTATCAGTCTCAGTCTGGCATGTTTCTTCTCACCATTTGACTGTGTTAAAAATGAAAAAGGAAATGAGGATCTGTTTTTCTCTGTATTAAGATTGGCCCCAACATGGAAAGAGAAAAAAAGCCTTGTTATGAAGGGAGAGGACTGATAAAAATCATGATGGAATATTGAAAAAAAAACCCAAAACATTAAAGGCACCATTTTGGCTCTAGCACTTTTTTTTTTCCCCCCCAGTCTGTTAAAATTGAGGCAAAGAAGTAACCTTGCTCTCTGCTACATTTCACACTTTTTGGAAAAGTCCTCTTGACTGAGAGAAGTCTTATCTCATATTTCTATTTTCTAAATCTATTTTCTATTTCAAGACTGCATTTTATTAACTGTTTCTGAAGTCTAATAAGCTTTTCTTCTATGCATACTGCAATACTATATTTCCTTTTAGATTTGTTTCACACCATTTCAAAAGGAAATGGCTTTTAAAACTGAACCTGGCAATGCAATGGTGAGTACACATTGCACAGCATGGGACAGAGGGCAATGTTCAAAGGAAAGGTTCCCATTTATTTTACAGAACATTAAACTGATCCCTGCTTTTCTTAGGTTATAATTACACAATGACATCTGGAGCATTCAATGACTTTCACAGGAAATTCCTATTGTTCTCTGTATTCTGTTTATTTCAGCTGGTTTTGTAGTGTGAAAATCTCTCTCTGGTGAAAAACAGGTGAATTATTTAGGCATTTGATCTTTAATCCTTAGTAGCATGACAAGGTTGGTGCATCAGTGTTCCCCAAGATACAACATAAATAAAAGTTGTATTGGCTGGGGATGGCAACATGGTTTATGCATTCCTCATGCCATGAGGCAGAATGGGTGAATGTCTTGTTAACAACTCATTACATTAATTCATATCTTTTTGTGGCCTCCTGTAATACAGTACGTTGCTTTGTACAGGATGACTCTCAATTTGATTCCAAATTAGTTGCCTTCCCTATTCACGCCACAAAGCAGAGATGAAATCTACCTCACATTATTACAATTTGATCAGAAGGACCTGTCTAGACCACACAGTGTAATGTTTCTCAAGGTCAAAACCAGAAAGATTTTTTTTTTTTTTTTGGTATTGTGGGGTTCAATATTTATATTACTATAAACCGAGAAACTATTGCTTTTAAAATGTTTATTTAAGAAAAAAACTAAATTAAATGATTACTTCTTTTATAGCAGCAAAATAGAGGCTTAAGTCAAGGTCTTGCACAGACTGTAGATAACTACACAACAAAAACTCAGAAATCGCCTTGCTTTCTAAGATTATAGTATTTACGTCAAAACAAAATGAAACATCAAAGTGGTGTTTGTTTGCAATCAAAAATTTCATTATAATGGTTTGCTTTTTCTTTTTTCCTTCTTTTTGGAACCAGATTTTCCCTGAAGTGTTTCAGTTGCAGGGAAATAAGGAGAAAGGTTCCAAGGCTCTTTAATAGTTCAGAATAGAATTGCAGAATATGAAAACTTATTTCCCTGGCCACTACTGTCATTAAATACCTTCAAAATGATGTTTGATGGCAGAGAAATTAATAAGAGCTTTCTCCTTTGGGTGGACAAACTAAATTACCTAAATTATCGATACTAAGAAATATTTTCTATCAATATTTTTTCAATAACAAAATTAGTTTTCAATTAAATGAAAAGAGTGCATAGTTTCCTCAAACACTCTTTTGACCAACACCTGAGTTTGGCAAGAATGCTGAGTCTTTAGACAACACATGCACAAATTTTTGAAGTTTATGGACAAAAATGTCCAGGTTTCAGTTTCCCAAAGTAGAAAACTCACCAGTGTTTGGGGTTTTAAGTTTGACAAAAAATGTAGATTTCCCATTAAAAAATGTAGAGGAAAGGGGAAAATATGCTTATGGGGAACCTTCTCCATCTTTACTTTCCAAATAACTTGAGCACTTAGCAAGAGGTTGAGTTTATAAAGGTCTGCATGTAATGAAATTATACCCTGTAGACTGTCATTTGAACTTGTTCAGTTTCTCAGTTGTTTTAACTCAAATCCTGAGACTCGCACATTTTTATTATTGATTCACATTATTAGGGTTAATAAACATTTAAATTTTATTGACCTGCCTAAATTTGGTTCCTATACCATTATTAAAGATTGTGAAAAATGTACATTATTCTGCTGATATATGTGTATTAAGAGAACAAGTCATCACACAGGCAATACCTTTCCTTTAACATTGTCAGACTCACAGCAATTTCAGAAGGGCAAGTCTACCTCAAAAGTCTGAGCTCACATGCTCACATAGATGCTAAATAAATAAATTGGTGTTTGCTTTCACACTAAGAAACGTAGTTTAGAAAGTTATTTAATTGCCATTCCTCATTAAACATGCAATAAAAGATTAAAAGAAACATTATAAAGCCCTGGGAGCAGCAGTCAGACACTCTGAAACACACGTAGTTTTTTCATTAATCCTGCTGGTCAAAAGGAAGGGGTTGATAGGGCCAGGCAAAATCTGGCAAATCAATAACTGGCTACAGGACTGGTGCCACAGCCAGGGGTTTGGCTTCTCAGACCATGGGACTCTGAGAAACCTGGTCTACCAGGTCTAGGTGGGGTCCACCTGTCAGAAAAGGGGAAAAATATCTTTGGTCAAGTGGAACCAGAATCCATCCCACTCCTACCAATATGACGCTGTTACCAGTAGCAGAGGCCCAAAACCTGGAGATGGGTTGCAGATCAGCTAGAGAGCACCTGGAGTACAGCTTAAAGGAAATATAGCCACTCCAGCCAGAGAGCTAGGTTCATCAGGGCCTCAACTTAAATGCCTCTATGCAAATGCACACAGCATGGGGAACAAACAAGAGGAGACAGAGACCTACAGACGCCTGCAAGACTACGATCTAATTGGCATCACGGAGACATGGTGGGATGGCTGCTATGACTGGAGTATTGAAATGGAGGGATACAGACTATTCAGAAAGGACAGGCGGGGGAAATGAGGAGGGGGTGTTGGCCTCTATATCAAGGACCAGCTGGCGTACAGGGAGCTCTGCGTGGGGATGGATGAAGAGTTGACCAAGAGCTTATGGGATTAAAGGGAGGGCAGGGACAGGTGACATTACAGTGGGGCTCTGCTACAGGCCCCCTGACCAGGAAGACTCAGCAGATGAGGCCCTCAATAGGCAGACAGGAGCAGCCTCACATTCACAAGCCCTTGTCATCATGGGGTACTTCAACCACCCCAATATCTGTTGGAGGGACAACACAGCAGGGCATAAGCAAACCAGGAGGTTCCTGGAATATGTTGACGATAAATTCCTTCTCCAAGTGAGAGAGGATCCAACGAGAAGAGGTGCCATGCCGGACCTTGTTTTCACCAGCAACGAGGGGCTGGTGGAGAATGTTAATGCTCAAGGGCAGCCTTGGCTGCAGTGATCACGAGATATTGGAATTTGAGATCCTTAGAGTGGTGAGAAGGGTGTGCCGTAAGCTTGCTACCCTGAATTTCAGGAGAGCAGAATTTGGCCTCTTCAGGGATCTACTTGATGGAGTACAGTGGGATAAAGCCCTGGAAGGAAGAGGGGCCCAAGAAAGCTGGATAATATTCAAGGACAACCTCTGCCAAGCTCAGGAGTGATGCATCCCCACAAAGAGGAAGTCAGGCAAAACCACCAGGAGGCCTGTGTGGATGAACTGTTCCTAGACAATCTCAAACAGAAGAGGGAGGCTCACAGAGAGTGGAAGCAGGGACAGATGGGCTGGGAGGAATACAGAGAAGTTGTCTGAGTAGCCAGGGATCAGGTTAGGAAAGCTAAAGCCCAGATAGAGTTAAATCTGTTCAGGGCCGACAAGAAAGCCTTCTGTAGGTATATCAGTGACAAAAGAAAGACTAGGGAAAACATGGGTCCACTCAGGAAGAAACAGGAGACCTGCTCACCTGGGACATGAAGAAGGCTGAGGTACTCAACAACATTTTTTGCCTCAGACCTCACTGGTAAAAGTTCTAACCACAGCATCTAAGGGTTTTGGTGGATGAGAAGCTCAACATGAGCCAGCAATGTGTGCTTGCAATCTGGAAGGACAATGGCATCCTGGGCTGCATCAAAAGAAACACGACCAGCAGATCGAGGGAGGTGATTCTACCCCTCTACTCCGCTCTCATGAGACCCCACCTGGAATACTGTATCCAGCTCTAGAGTCTCCAACATAAGAAGGACATAGACCTGTGAGTCCAGATGAGGGCCACAAAGATGATCAGAGGGCTGGAGCACCTCTGCTATGAAGGCAGGCTGAGAAAGTTGGAGTTGTTCAGCAGGAGAAGAGAAGGCTCTGGGGAGACCTTATAGCACTTCCCAGTATCTGGAGGGGGCCTACAAGAAAGCTAGAGAGGGACTTTTTACAAGTGCTTGTAGCAATAGGACAAGGGGTAATGATTTTAAACTGGAAGAGGGAAGATTTAGAATAGATACTAGGAAGAAATTTTTCACTCTGAGAATAGTGAGGCGCTGGCACAGGTTGCCCAGGGAAGTTGTGGAGGCCCCATCCCTGGAAGCGTTCAAGGCCAGATTGGATGGGGCTTTGAGTAACCAGGTCTAGTGGGAGGTGTCCTTGCCCATGGCAGGGGACTTGGAACTAAATGATCTTTAAGGCCCCTTCCAACTCTAACAATTCCATGGTTCTATGATAATAAAAAGTACTGGTTAATCAATTTGCACATGTATTTCTTCCGGTGTAATGTGTGCAATTACATGGATAGCACAGAGAAATTATATTTTTACTCCTTAGAGCATCTGGGTGACGTTAGGATGTAAAACAGTACTAACCTCACTTTTCTGTGGCTTTGCTCAGTTCTCATTCATGTACTTTTCAGAAGTAGTGGTGCACTAAACAGAAAAAAATCATAACATATATAAACAGCTGTCCTCACTGTCAACACCTTCAAATATAAAGGCATCCCAAAAATTTCTTCAAGATGAAGAAGGCACAAAATACACCAAGGAAAAAATAATAGTTAGAAAACAAAATGTCTATAGTTGATCAGACTAAAAATTATACCTGTCACAACTAATTTTCTTTATGCTAGCTTACGGTAATAAGATTAACATAACAAAAAGTATAAATTGAACACATTACATAAGAACTCTGGATGGAAACTCCTTGGTTTATGCTTTTATATATTGCATACCCACACATGTATAGCTAGATGGACAGAAAGATAAACAGAAACATAAGCCAGAGACACTCGGTGAGGGAGTAATCTACCATCACAGCAAGAGAAAGCTGGAAAAAGGCAGTAAAAATATTAAAGAAAAAAATAATTTGGGTAACATGAAAACTTGAGATTGAAGTTTAGTAAGGATTTCCAGCAGAGATGGGAAACTAGCTATAATACATTTCTGCAGGACAGTATTGCCTGTTCGTTTTACTGGGTGCTCTGGATTTCATCTGCAGTAAAAATTTGGAAAAAATCAGCTTTTGCTCAAGGGCAGATTCCAGAGGTACAAAGTGATACAGGAAGTGCTGTTAATTTTCTTCTTTGAACAGCATCCCATTGCGCCAGAAATGCAATATTACAGTTTCATATAAAAAAGGAAAAATAGTATTTTGTTTTTCAGAGGAACTTCTCTTTTTTGCTGCTCACTGATGTTGTAACATTTATTAAAGAGGGTGTAAATATCTGCTGTGTTCTGAGGAAAGCATAGCTGGCTTGTTTGTGTTATTTATTAAATGGATTTCCTAATTCAAAGAGTCAGATTCTTAAACACTTCAAGATGCAAGTAAGTCACCATGAAGGAATTCAGCAGTGTTCTAACTCCACTGATTTCAAGCGGGTAAAGCACCAGTGCTGCGAAAATACTGTCTTTGAACAACTGTCTAAAAGCTATCTTCAAATCACCATACCTGTCCACGCCCCATACAGAGTACACAGGACAGCCCATTTTTTACCATGATTGCAAGCTTGCAGCAACACTACACAGCAGGTCACCCTTAACAGCCTAATTTCTAGCTAGGCAAGCCATTCCCCAGCATCAAAGGATCTATGCTCAATGTACTATAAGATAAATGGCAAAATAAAAAGGGGCTCTCAAATTTACTGCTTTACAGAAGCTGGGTTAGTATGAATGCAAGTTGAAAAGGTGGTTAGCCATACGATTAGGAGAGCAAGGTATTAATGTGTTTGTGGACAGAGGATGGATGCCATCACAGCTCTAGCATCAAATGTCTTGGCAAGTTTATGAAAGGAGATTATGTAACATCTGGATTTGATAAGAAACATTTGCACATAGGAATAATACCATGCATGGATTACAAAAGTGAGAGACATGAATGCTGTTGCTGAGGGTGCAAGAGCACACCATAATAAACACTCTGGGGACTGGCTTTTTACAGTGAACTCCTTGAATCCACGCAGATGAAAAAATTTACACAGCATTCATCCATGATTTTTTTGTCGCATCAACAAAAAGAAATAAAACCAGAAAGATGTTGGTTCTGTTGAGTCAATCAGTTCTAGGGGATTCTTACACACCTTTCCCTCTGAGGCCTAGATACAACATATCCAGGAAAATATCTGTGGGAACTATCTGTGGGACTACCTTGGGATCCCTCCAAAATAAGCCTAAAAGACTGTTATTTATGAGTAATAATCTATTAGAAGCTTAGTGGAGAGGCAACACAGGAGTGTCACAGCTGGACTTCAGCCCTAGTAAGGGTTCAGCTGACAGAGCCAGAAAGTAACATCTGTACCAGTCATAGCAAAGAGACTATAATAGTCCCTGTGTCTGCCTTTGACCCCTAGTCTTGCCCCTTCTCAGTCAGTTCCCAGTGTTTGAAACAAGCTGATTTAAATGCTTGGTAAGTAAACATTAACTGTTTCTTCAGCCACATACAAACAGCTTTGTGTATAAAAGAAAACCATGACAATTAGCCTTTATGCAAAGCAACCTCATCTCAATTGCTGTGCTCAAGTTAGCACCATCAGTCTCACATTGTTTCTACTAGAATCAATAGTGTTTGTCCAGTCTTGAATTTAAGCTGCTTGGGCCTTCAGCTAGGAGAAACTTACATTAAAAAAAAAAAAAAAAAAAAGCTCTTTTCTACTTTCTAAGTAGACTACATGGTTGCACCATTCCCCATATCTCATATGAAGGTTAAAAGTAGACACAGAGTATTAACATACCTTGTAATTAACTTCTTGCAAAAAGGCAGTAATTCTGGGCTTACAAGAGGAAGACTTGTATTCAAACTCAGTATTTTATACCCCCAGAATCCTTACTCTCGGCTTCACCTACCTGCTCTTCCTACTTGATTACCTAGTCATAACTGAAAATACTTGCATATGCCACTTCGTATAGACCTGCCAAGGCCATTCATGTAGAGCACTGAAGTTTGCATTACTCTGATTCATCCTGGGCTGCCCTCCCTCTCAAGTTAATAAAAACCCGTGCATTGACAATGAGCCAAAGCTAAAACCCTTGACAGAAAAGGGAAAACCAAAATAACTGCAAATTTAATTGAGCTGCACTACCTAATTAATTGTAATCTCCCTTTTAGATCTTTATACATACATGGGAGCATCCCTGCAAGAACCTATCAAGCTGGCTTCTTTGATTACAATTTCCAGCAGCTGTGAGAGACGTAGTTTCTGAGTCACATGGCGCTGACACATAGTGATTTATCACATCAAACTTATTAGTAAAACAAAGAAAAGATTTATTTAGGAAGAGAAGTCTTTAGGTACGACATCAGAGGCAAAAGATTACAAGAAAATAAAAAAAAGAAATGTGTGTCTTTCTTACAAGACAATCTGTAACAATCAGATACCTCTTCCATATTTTTGAGCTAGCCTCCCTGAGACACGTCAGCAAATCCCACCTGCCTTAAGTCCTCCATCACTTTTAAAGGCATAACGTGCTAGGAACTGTACGGTTTGTGGGACTGATGACTAGGCATCCTCTTCTGAGTTGTTCATAATCTTCTTTTTCATCGTTAACCTGGTTTCATGTCTAATATGTGCATGCTTGAAGATTTACATCTTTATCTCCTGGTTACCTTCTACATTTTAGGGTTTGGATATAAATTCAGACTCCTTTGATGACTCAGCTCTGGTGAAAAATGGTTATGTTTTAACCAGCTGTAGTGTCTATGTAACTGCAGGTATTTTTTTCTTTTTCCTGTGAGAGGGTTATTGTTTTTTGTTTGAACTGCTGGCTGACTACTTCCTGCCAAGCCTAAGTAGTTTAATTATACCTCTAAGCCCTATTAGAACTGCTATTAACATATATTAAGTATTTTATGTAATTCATTAAATACACAAGCATTTAGCCAAAGTTATGGTGTCTGTTTTTTGACTTTCTTCTGTAAAAGCTTTACTACAGAGGCTTTTGATGTTATTAACAGCCATGGTAACCAAACACTTTGTTCAGGCTACCTTAGTGAACGGATAGATCCAGGATTCTCTTTCTATTTAACCTCATGACCTCCAACAAGGTCAAGTGCAAGGTCCTGCACCTGGGTTGAGGCAATCCCCAGTATCATTAGTCTGAGGAATGAACAGACTGAGAGAAGCCCTGCAGAGAAGGACTCGGGGATACTGAGAGGTGAAAAATTAGACATGAGCTGGCACCGTGCAATTGCAGCCCAGAAAGCCATTTGTACCCTCGGCTGCATAAAATAGATGTGTGGACAACAGATAGAGGGAGGGATTCTGCCCCTCTACTCCTCTCTTGTGAGACCCCACCTGAAGTACTGCATGCATTTTGGAGGTCCCCAGTATAAGACAGACATGGACCTGTTAGAGATGGGTCCAGAGAAGCGGCACATAAGTAGTCAGAGGGCTGGAACACCTCTCCTTGGAAGAAAGGCTGAGAGGGTTGAGGTTGTTCAGCCTGGAGAAGACTCCAGGGAAATCTTACTGTAGCCTTTCAAGGTATAAAGGGGGCTTACTAAGAATGATGAAGAAAGACTTTTACCAAGGCCTGTAGTGATAGAACAAAAGGCAACGGTTTTAAAATGAAAGATGGTAGATTTAGATTCAGTATAAAGAAGACATTCTTTATGATGAGGGTGGTGAGACACTGGAACCTTCCTTCTGAGGGACAAGATCCAGCACTGTGCAATAGGTACAGACATTGACAGTACATGGATGTTGTGTGCCTTGCCTTTTAGCAATACTATAGCTTCCACGTGTCCCTTGAAGCTATGATTCTAATGAATCAGGTTGGGAGAAAACAAATGTCTTCAGTTTATTCATTGTAATCTGTTTTTCCACCTCCTAGGACACTGGTACGGCACCGGGGACTCAGACCCCAGTAGTCTCATCGCAGAGGAGAACAACTTCACTGTGAAGACTAGGTTCTGTCAAAACTGTGTCATTATGGAGGCTTCAAGGGCTGGACCATGCAGAGGAAAGGGTGAAGAAAGGATGGAGACCAAGCAGCCTTAGCACAGAGAAAGCCACATACCGATAAAAAAGACAGTTTGTGATTGTCCAGAGACTGGATTTCCTTGCAGTATGAGAGTCTAGTTCCAACAAAAAGAGACCGAAGCTTGCCCCTTTGTTTCCATTTTTCTTTCCTTTGTCATTGACTTCTGAGCTAATGATTGTGATAGAAGAGAAACAAAATCAGTACTGACTACCAATAAGACCATCTGAAAGAGATCTCTGGGCAGCTCAACAACAGACATATGTGACTTATGGATGTTAAGCCCAGGTTCATTGCAACTGCAAAGCAGCACTGATACAGTAGGCTTAATTCAGAGACAGACTAAGGTCTGTAATGTTGGTTTTCTGGAAATCAGTATGAAAAATTGAATATCTCTCCACCTACTTTCAGGCCCAGGCTATCTCTGGCAGATATGCACATAGGCCAAGAGCCTCTGAGAGGTCTGATTTGGCACCTATTTAGCTGTCTGCTTGTCTTTGAGGATCTGACTCTGAATGCCATTTAAACCTGATCCTGATGACCAGGAGACGCAGAAAGCAAGCTACTTGCTATGCCTGAAAAGATTTTTTTTGACCTATAAAAGCAGAAACTTATTCTTTAATACTGTCTGCCTAGGAATCTAACTACCAGCATCTCACTTACCTTAAGGACTTCTGTTTTCATAGAATCATAGA
>VZSF01002940.1:0-32709 GCA_013398295.1 Chionis minor
ACTATTCTATCATTCTGTGATTCATTACTGGAACCAATTTATATTTAGACACAAGGTAGCTCTTCTACTGTCTCTCCCTTTCAAATACAACTTATGTTAAAAGTCAGTAACATTACATACTCAAGTCCTCCATGTCAGTAAATGCTGAGCCAAGATTGCCTGCCCAACTTTACATTATGCCCCTATACATATCCCTCTGCACCACAATACAGTCTCTAATTACATGATTGCTGTTTCAGCTTCCTAGAGATGAGACTGTGTTATATTGCTTTCTTATCATTAATCAGTAACCGTAAGTCTCCATGTCTTACTCATCTGACCAACCCATGACACTGTATTTTCAGTTTCCCTTACTAAGGTTTTAATTACATTAAGCATAATAAAGTTATTCATAAATATTCAGAATTGCTTCAATGAGATGAGGGAGTGCTGTAACTTTCTTTTTACAGATAGAGACAAAAAGTTAACAACCAAAAGTCCTCATTCCCTTTAGCTGGCTTATTTTGCTCCTTTCTTTCTGGCTCTCCTTTCCAGAATACAGGACACTTGGAGAGTTATACAATAGGTACCAGTAGACGGCAAACATCAACATGGGAAAATACACAAAACCACACAGTTTTCCATAAAGGAAACTACTGCATACTTAAGAACGGATACCATGTTACAAATTAATATTGAAATTTGATTACAAAGTCTAGTGAAAAGAAAGACATCAGGCAACCACTGCTTTAGGTATAACACCTGAAGTACTCGCAGCTAGCCACCAAGAGACCAAATGATGCTACATCCCTAGGTGAACAGGAGGAACGCTTTTCCTTTCCAAACATTCAAGAGCTAAAAAGGTAGGGAGAGCAGTTTTTACCTGGAATGCTTGAGACAGTATTTTGATGGGGCCCACACCAAGTAGTACTGCCATATCAACCTTTAGGTTGTGGTTGTCCAAGGTGAACCAGCTATTAGACTCAAGCTATTTAAAAATAGAGAGGGGTGGAAATATTGGTGTTTGCAGGAAAAAAGACATGGTCTGTTCCTGGTTTCCAGCATTTTCCTGGCCCTGCCTGCCTGAGTGGACCAGCTAAATCACCACTTAAATACCTTGGAGAAGGAGGAAAGGTGGCTTAAAAGCAATTGCATGATTAAAGTAACTTAAATACAAGTTTCTAGAACAAAGCATCATTTATATCCCATGGGCACATATCAGATTATAAGAATCTGTCCCTTGCTTGAAGACCTATATAATATATGTTCTCTTCTGAGACTTTACTTTTAGTTAGCTATGGATTATCTCATACAAATACATCTGGCCCAGGAGAAACCAGATGCAATATGCAACTTTTACCAACTTAACATTTTTTTGCTTCTTATTCTCTACTCTCCTCTTCCCCGGCAATCTCACTCTTTCCTTCCTCAAAAATGGACTGAGCTCCACTCCCTCATGTGGGCAACTGAGACTTGATTCAAATACCATGACTGGGCTTACATGCCATTGTTACCTGTACTTTCACCAGTACAAACTCAGGTGTAACCTAAAGTCTAAGCACAAAAAGTTAAAAATTTTCTAACTGTGGTGCACTTCCTAGTTCTTAATAATAACAGTAAAAAAAAGTGAATGCACACATTTCTCCCCTCATCCTTCACATCCTACTTGAAGTCAAATATCATTGAAAAACTATGTTCTGCAAATGTGTTTTCCAGTGTTGAATAATCAACAAACTCCAGAAAACTACTGCAGTTAACATTATTTTTTTTAAAAAAAAAGTTCTGTTAAATGGACCATTTAAATTCATTGTGTTAAATACTTTCCCATTCTGAAAGAGTATTTTGAAGTCTGACTCATAGCTGGGATTACAGTATTTGAGGCAGGCAACTGAAAATGGAAAAGCTAATGCCCATCAGCCTAGCTATTTTCTACATACCGTTTGTATATTAGCATTTCAAAGGATCTATGAATTAGAAATCAGCCATCTCCAGATGTACAGTGGGACTCCAGTTACTCCCCAAAAAAATGACAAATTATGTCAGGAAATCCAAGAAAAACTAATCAGTATTTCAAAAAATTATTTAATGCAGTAGTTAATGACTATGTTGTTATAGCTTGCAAAATGCTTTTTAAAATCACAAGTGATGATTTAAAAATGCTCACATTTACACTTGTGGCAATGCATACAGACTCATCTTAGAAATTGCTTGTTATTACATGGGTAGTCAGCATCCCTACTACAGCAGATTTTGTGCATTTTATTACACCCCTATAAAAAATTAATATTAATATAACTCTTATTCTTCTGTTTCTCAAAACAAATAAGCAATGTAAGGTTACAGTTTAGAAGTTAGTTGGTTCTGCCAGAAGCCAGGCAGAATATTCATTTCTAGGTGAACAAGTGTTAGTACTCATTCAGATTTTGGCAAAAGCCAGTTCATTAGCAGCTTGACAGTAAAAGCAGAACAGCAGCTATTTGCAATAAAGAACTTCCATGCCATTTGAATATGAAGCATGCTTTGGACGCAACAGGAAAAGGGAATATTTTAATGTACCAGTTAGAAAATACACAATTTTCCATTCTCATCCCTCAAAACATGTAGTTGAATCCATTAGAGAAACAAACTTACACAGTTAAAGTATAACTAGCTTCCTTGGGAATAAGTTTGTTTCGCAGATGCACTAAGGGCTTTGAGTCTTAGAAGGAAGCGGTTAGAGAATGCTGAACGTTAGAGTTTGTTTTGTTTTCTCTGAGTATTTGTTGCAGGGAATATAGACTCTTTAGAAGAAATATGCTTTTTTGTTGGCCCTCATTTTTCCCAGCAGACAATAGCTGCTACTGTCCAGCGTTTAAATGACCTTTCCCCTACCCTCCTACTTTGTTTCCCTTAGGAATGTCATTCATCCTTTTGTAACACATTGCAACTCATTATTGCCTTATTTTTTCCTGCCACTTTTGTTCTGGTCTTTAAAAGAGAACATATATACTCTTTCAGTCTATGGAAAAAAAAAATTAAAAGGAAATCATTAGGTCTTGGGAGAATGCTCAGAGACAAATATTCATGTTGTACTCCAATGTAATCTGAAAGAGTTTTTACCTATAAACTTACCCGAAGTAGTTGGTGAGTTAGTGAACTAACCATAGACACAATGAAATACCACATTAAATTACAAAATTTAAGGACGTATCTATTTCCTTTTATCATTTCTTCTTTCTCATTGCTCCTGTACCCTCATCAACATTTCATCATACGAAAAGAGGTTGCTCCCCCACCCATCTCAGACCAACCTATACGTGATCTTCATATACTCACACCTTTCCTTAGAAACTGTGATTTTATTTAGTAGAGACATAACCCTTATCTACACTAATAGAGTTTTCACAACATATTTTCACTGTTGCTATTTCTGCTTTTGATACACTGGCATTGAAGAACAAAGGCAGACCTCCCACTTCTGTAACACACTGATGCAGCAGAGCCAGTATTAGCAGAGACAGAACTTTTTTAATAATCACTCTTCACATATACAGAGGTACCATCTGTTTCTTTGAAAATTTCTTTGAAAAAGTACCTGAAAAGTATAATTTTAACCGGAGAGTCTAAAAACCAAATTACCTTCAATTTCCTCAACCACTATACAATAACGTCATTTTCACAGCCAGCAATACAGACTAATATAATTTTCCTTGACCACAGTTCTTTGCCCAAGAGTACCGAAGACATTAGTAATTAAATACAAAAATATCCAAAAATTACAGGAGAATGGCAGTTGCAAAAGCTCAAAATTTTAAACTACCCTAGAACTCCTACATATTAAAGTATACCTTGGTAATCAAACCTAACTCTCAAATATATAGAGTGGGGGATACAAAGATTTTAAAACACTTATTTTAAATAAACATTACAGGCAAACCGTCATGAAAAACTTACTGTTACAAAAATGATACAAAACAACATGAACAACACTGTTCACATTGACAGTTTAGTCAACCTAGTGAGAAAGGCACAATTTAAATCTCTGCCAAAAAAGGAAAGAAAAAAGGCTTCTAGAGGATGTGGATGAGGAGACATTGAAAGGATTTGAGATTACAACCATCTACTGTGAACCAGCAGCCCTGGAGGGAAAAATGTTTCTTCTCCTTTTCCTTTAGCGCACCAGATATTTCTCCCCGTGCCTGTGCTACACGCTAGCATGAAAAATGAAGTCTTTGTTTCTCCTTTTCCTTTTATTTATAGTTCTGTGGCTCCAAAAGCTCGCAGTCTTATGCGATGAAAACTGCCACTGGAAACATCACAACAGCATGTCAAATCACACAACAAGGTACTTCCATATCACGTCAAACTACTTGTTGTGGAAAACCAGAGGTCCCTCTTGTAAAAGGATAGCTGGTATGTTGAACATGGTATTTCACTCTTTATCCTTTTTCTTTTCTGCTTTTCTCAATCCCACTTAATAACCCAGCTGCCAGTCACCAGCGAGAGGGATTCACACAACCACGTTAGCTGGTTCCTGCCGCGGCAGCCAGCATCGGGATTTAAAACGGGCCCCTCGCAATCCGTCCCCCAATTCAGATCATCATCTCAACTTCTGCGAACAAATAGGTGCAAAGATCAGCCCAAATCATTACAGCTTTGCCAACTGGCTCCTCATTCCTCAGGCTGCAAACCCTTGGCAGTTTAGCAGAGCTGCTCTTCTTGTCCTCCTTCCAGCTGCCTGCTGGGATGAGCAGTATTTACCGTCTTACTCTTCAATCAGAGGGCAACACATAACAGCGCGAGTTAAAAGGGGACCGATTCCCGTTCCGACTGGAGTATTTGAACTACTGTCTTCAGGGGAAATATTCAAATAGCCTCCTACATACTCACCAAAACTCGACGTAAGAGTAGCTTTAATCTTTTAGCTGCAAGAGCGAAAAAGCTCCAGCCACTTCAGAGGAGAAGCAGTCAATGGCCCAGGAGTGTGCGTCTTCTCCACTGCCCAGCTGCCACCAGCACAGAAACCTGCTCTGCCGCCAGCTTCCTTTCTGGAAAACTTTCCGGCATTTTAATGCTGTAACACAACCGCGCCAGTCACTCCCTTTGAGGGCAGCGTTTCGTTTCAGATTAATAGGAACCAAGGAAAAATTGCATTTTACAATTTACAAAATTTACAATTACAGTCTTCACTGTTATGTTCATACGTGAAACATTTGGGATTAGATGCGCGCAGGCGTAAATGCTTGCACAACAGAGTAAAGGGTGTGTAGGAAGAAGGTTCAGGGGGCGATTATACCCACTCCTGCAACTAAAGAAAACTGCCTAGCTAATAAAAATTAAACTTCTAGTCCTTTTTCCAGCAGGGAGATGAGGGAAGACAAAATTCCTTTTAAATAATACTGCTTTTACAAACTGATATGGCTTACACGTTGTGATCACCTTCAATCAAAAATTTTTTTTTAAAAAAAAAGAATTACAAATTATTTTCTGCACAATCCCATGGGTAAGTGCAATCCATCAGACAAACAGTAACTCTGGTCATATTTACTCCTGTTTGAACTGCACTCAATTTTTATATTGCGAGAATTATAGACAACTAATACAGTTTTCCCCTTGAAGTATCACATCTCTTCTAACTACCTCTAACGAAAGGCTTTTGGCTACTACCGGATGACAAATCATGTAAACTAAAACCACAAGAATGTCTAATTAAGAAGTGGAAAATGACACAACTCACTTTGCTTTGCTTTATTCCTTTACTAAAACAGGTTGGTCTTTGAAGCAAAAAACTGGGCAGAAGTAAAAATAAAGGACATTTTAGAGTAATTAACAAATCGAAACTTCAAAAAGGAACCAAAAAAGTCAACCTACTTTAGACTTGCCTGCTGGAAGTCCCCCCAGAACTTAGGAAAACAGTCTGCTTTTGAAGGGCAAGATGATAATATGAGGCATACAGCTGACAGACTGTCCACTTTTCCCATGTTTCAATGAAAAATAAATTTGAAGGGGGAAAAAACCCCCTTAATTTTTAAATTTCTTAATTCAAAAGTGAAATTTACCTGAAAAAACTGTAGTCAAATAAGGGGGTCGTTGAAAAGGTTTTCACAGAATACAGAATTGTCTGATTTTGGTGATTTAGGGACTTTACTTCAAGTAGCAAACTAGCTTAAAAAAACCCACAAAACCATCCTGAGTTGAAACAAAAATATTGGATGCCAGAGCTCATGGTTTACATTTTCTGTATCAAAATTTGCCTCGAGCAAATTGGGTTGCCTAGAGCAACCCAAAATATTTGCTCCTATTCCTATTTTAGACATTTGTAGTAACTCATAATAGCATTAGATGCTAGTAGTTAGATTTCAAATAAGGAGCTGAAAACCTCTGAATTTTATCAGTCATAATTATTAGTAGTGACAGGGCATAACGCTGCTTGCGCCTTCTCTGATTGCTTGAGTGAATTTTGATAGCATCTTTAACAGCATATTCTGAAATGATGTATATATACTGACTTTTAGGAAAGATTATGCTACAGAATTTTTAGAACAAACACAGTAATGTACACAATTGGTTATTTGAACACTTTCTGCTCCATAGGATAAAATTTTCTGTATTTAACCTCCAGACTGCATTAACTAGCCCAAAATAAAGCATAAAGCTCTGTGGGTAAATCATGCTTGATTAATTTAAGAATACCTGGCCTTCAAAAAAGCACCATGCCAAAGAAAAAACAGAAGAAACCTGCATATCTACCACATACCTTAGGAAACGCTCCATATAAAGTTAAATTCGTACAGCTAAATTCTCAAGATCGACAGATTAACTAGGCAGGGAAGTTTGATTCTCTTCTATTACGTATTATAACCTAAAAAACCCTTAATGTTGAAACTTGGGTAATCTCTATTTTCAAATATCACTGCTACTGTAAGGTACTTTACTTAATCCACAGCATGCTCTGCAGTGATTTACTAGGTACTTCTCATGTGACCGATGGAGGTTTTATCGCTCTAAGCAGAGTAAATCAAAACACACATGTATCCAAGGTTTTAAAAAACTGTATTATAAGATGACATAATGCAAGTAATTAAGGATTGCACATAAAAAAGGCCAAAGACAAGACTGTATGCTAGTTTAATTCTAACTTTGAGGTGAATACTCAACCGCACATTAGTAAAGCTGTACACATACAGCTAGAGTAAGAAAAAGACCCTTTTTCTGTTTACTGAATGTATAATAGAAATACTTAAACATTAATTAAAAAAACATTCACAAATACAGCACCCTATACATTTAATCTAATTTATGCTAAGAAAATCTGATTTATATTGCTATAATCTACAGGGGGTTTGTAACCTATTTTGCCAAGACTTGCCTATTTTCTTTTAATACTCTGCTTGCCATTGGGAAATTTCTGTTCATTCCATTTCATCAGTACAATGATTTCCATTTCAATAAGTGCGTAGATACAATCTTTAAAAACTCATTTATGAGTAAGCAACCTTAATTTCTTGTGTTACAGAGTTCAAGAGCAACATATATCATCTGAAAAATACCCCACAATTAAACACCATCAATATGCAGTACTTCCACGTTCGAGATTTCTTATCTATTACACCCACAAAGGAGATCTAAATGTGTTAGAAACTAAATGTTTTATAAGTATACAAATTATATGTGCTCATTTCATTAAAAAAAAAGAGAGTAAGGCAGGGGTTTTTGAATGACAAATATCCAATAAAAAACAGATCAGCTCCCCTTACTACTTAAAGTATTTTTTTGAAAATCAAATTAGGCCTCAAACTACAATTAGAAAAATCATGTAAAAAAACCCAGCTCTACTTCTGTTTGCTACTACTAGTTATCTGATTCACTGCTTTAGCAATGCAAGTCCACTATTGCAATCAGTAATTTACAATTTCAGTAACAAATACCTGCCTTGGAAAACTGTACTATTTTTAAGACTTGTTTTGGATGTAATAATTTTTGGTTAAAAATTTAGCATAAAAGAAAGCACATTGCATGTATTTATTAAAATGAAAATTAATTTACTTCAGCAAGCTTTCTGTAAATTATAAATATTGAGAGATTTAATTGCATAAGCTAGAGAAATGCTTCTTTCTCTTTTAGAACACCTGGATGTTCCCTCATTCCAAGATCTAAATGCAGCACAAGATGATTCCTAACACACACATCCCTCCCCAATCCTAGGTACAAAGTAAATAAGCAGTGGACAAAGTTTTTAAAAAAAGAAAAAATACATTGTATTCATTTCACAGATCAAGAGCTGAAGACTAAGGCATCCTCTCTGGAAGACATTACTACAGCATCTAAAATGTTATTGTCTCTATTTTCTACTCCACTTTCCTACTGAAGATTATTGTCCATTGGGCAAGAACAAGAGGAAAAAGCCCCATATGCTAGCTCATCAGCAGACATAGTTCATAACCTTGTCAGTAACCTTCAGCAGAAGGCAGGAGCGATAACACTTTAAATTGCTACAGATAAACCTGTCAAACATCATGATTCAGCTCGCAGACAGACAAAGTGATTTGCCCAACGTTATATATGCAACTTAAGAGCTGGAACTTAACAGTATCTCACAGTCTTAACTACAAGATAGCATTCATTAATGCATTTTATTACTGAGGGCAAAAAATGAAGTGTCCAAATTCATCATGTAATTTTCAGATTTCTGTAAGTACTTCCAGTCTTTCTTTCTTTTCCATAATGTACAACTCCACCGAAGCCTAGAAAAACTCCACAGCTTACCTAGAATATGTTTTCTTGCAAGACAGAAATTTTATCAAATTCATGCACTGCCGTATTTTTGCATGGCTGGGCTAGGGAGCAACCTTGACCAGATGAACCTGAACTGAAAGAATACTGCTAGGTTCATTCTAGAGCTCTGATACAAGGCCATCTCATTCAGCAAGTTCAGTTGGAGTTGGTTCTTTTTCCCCCAAAGTAGTATGTTTATTTTGCCTTTCTTTTCAAAAGTACAAGCCCATCAGCAAAGAAATAAACCAACATGATAAACAGAAACTAAAAAAGAAGCAATGACCTTAGCTGTGAATAAACAGAACTAAGTTATACAAACAGCAAGAAAGAGTATGCTGGATAAAGCATTGGATGAAGATTAACTTTGCTCAGTATTTCTCTTTTCTTCTGCCCATGAAATAAAAAAGCAATTTTTTTTTCCAATAAACAGACCAAACTATCTAATTTCATGACATAATACGTCAAGATTTGCTCCAAAAATAAACCGCATTTATTCAATACATGTACTTGAGCTTACCACAGCAGAAAGTATACTGGACGTGGAGATTCATCTATATTGGTTTCTCAGTCAGTGAAAGAACACAAGAAAAAAGCACCATATAAAGATCCTGACCACAATGAATAGCACTAGAAAGGTCCCCACACATATGTAAAACCAAAGCACGTGAGAAAACTGCCAATATGGTAGGAAATAGAAGAGTATAGGGCAGATAATGTATTAAGAGATACCTTGTACATTTAACACTGGCTGAACACATAAATATACCAGTATTTATGGATGTATGAATACACTGACTACTAAATATATACTGATAAAGAGAGAGAGAGTGTACTGATAGCGTTACTGTGCCTCCACCTTCACAAACACTGAAGTGAAAACAACATTCTAGTACAACCTATTATTTGCTTGAAAGGAAATGATGGGCTTCAATCATAGTTCTGAAAACAGCATGTTATTTTCACAGCTTGCTGTACTTACTGCAATGGACAGAAAGATAAACTACCCTGATAAGAAACTTCAGCAGAGAAGGAAAGTTACAGACCAAACCAGTGGTAGTAAATGCACCTAAACTACAGGAGACAGTGTCTTGTGAATCAGATTGAATTTAATTCTCTTTGCTCCATTCAAATGTACTTGTTTTGAATTACAGGCCTCATCTCCCCATTTGCTGCAAACAGGATCTGAATGGCAATTCATTAAATATATTTTATAAAGTACTTTGGTATCATAACATCATCTTTCTACTAAGGGCTCAGACTCAAATAGAGAATCCAATGGCAAGAAAAAACGCACCTGCAGAAAATGGTGATTGTTAAAATGCAGGTAGTCTTAGGTGAAACTAATAAAAGATTATTTCCTGTCCCTCCTCCCCACAAAAACCTAGAAATACTTGCAACACCTTTTATAAAGAAATATAACTTGCCGTAAGATTATCCACCAAGTGAATTGCTAATAAGAAAATAAAAATTCTTATTTGATAATACCTCATTGTGCCTCTTCAACAGTTGTGTACAGTGAAACTAATTTTCAGCATCTTCACTTCCCTTACACACTTAGAGAAAACATGACATATTTATATAATTAGTTCTTTACTACTACTACTAAAGTCATACATTTTTAAGAGCCATTTTTAGGTTATGTATTAAGACATAACATAGACCTGGAATCCTGATGGATCCCATGGCTCTTCCTTTATTTTTATCACTTAAGACTACAATTTAACCTATTGTTCTAGGCTCCTTCATCTACATGTTAATTTATAAATAAGACCACTCCATTCAAGATGAAGGCAGCAACATGCATAGTCAACCACTGCCACACCCCAAAATAATTTAGGGGCAGGAACTACAGAATAGCTCACAGCTCGTGTCCCAGTAATTTCCCAAATAGTTCCTGAGTCAGAAATATTATTAAAAGAAGCAATTTCTACAGTAGCTTGGAATCCTAAGCTCTCTAAGCATCTGACACATCAGGTTTTCTTTCACAAGGGATTTCTCCCCCACACCATTTATAAGGAAGCTGAATAGTAGCATAGAATGTCGTCTTTGCCAATATTTAATCTCACGTTATTTTATATTATCTAGTACTGATTTTTAAAAGGCTTATAGTAAAATAGGCTTTAAGTCAATTTTGAATATTGAAACTGAAATTTACTGTTGAATAGAAACACAATGTCTTTATTTTATATTTTTTTATGTCTTTTTTTAAGTGTTATCTTAAAAAACTAAGACAGTAAGGTAACTAGAGGGCGACTCCTGTTCACCCAGTCAGCATGCTGACATCGCCTTCCCTTCCACCTTCTACTTGAGTTAATCAAATACACATTTTCCTTTGGGAAATCCAGATTAACCTAAGTACCGTCAGGCATTCATTTAAAATTTGTTTTCATAAAACTGTGCCCTCTAAAGTCACTGAGATGTTCTTTAAGAAGCAAAAAGAGATAAACAAAAACCCCGAAACTTTCAAAACCCAACAAAAATACTTTTCTCGCTGTGAGTGACAACCTGCTTAACATACAAGTGATTTGATAACATTTGACCTACAATACAGTACTTAGTCTACCGATGATCTTTAGCTACGGCTGTTGCACGCTTTTGTGATTAAAAACTCTGCTTTTTACTACCTATTTCAACTGCATTAGATCAGAATTGTAGCACATTGCCACCAGCAGCACTTAACTAAACTCACCACATTGAGCATTAAAGCAAACTTCAGTTTTACCTTTGAGAAATTAAGTAGGGAATACCACCCCTTGTGCTGATTTGAGACATTTTTTATGGAGCAATGCTAAATATATCGGATCTTCCTCTGGAGCAGAGATACCCATCAGCCCTAATAGCTGCCTTACTTCCTGCTCATTTTCTCCTGATCTTTTGGAATTGAAAGCATCAAATTTTTTTCCTGACATCACCTGAACAAGAGTGTGGAGATGCCTTACAGCTCTTCAGCCTGTAGGTGGGTAGGTAGTGCCCAGCCTCCAGAAGCAGGAGAGTCTACAGCTCTACAAACCAATGTACTGGGTTTGTGTGGCAAGGTTTTGATAGCCAGGGGGCTACAGTGATGGCTTCTGTGAGAAGGTGCCAGAAGCTTCCCTCATGTCCAGCTGAGCCAATGCCAGACAGCTCCAAGACAGACCCGCTGGTGGCCTCGACCTTGGCCAGGTGGTAGCACCTCAATGAGAATGTATGTAATAACGGGGGGGGGAGAAACACTGTGCAAGAGCAACTGCAGTTGGAGAGAGGAGTAAGAATACAGGAGAGAAACAACCTTGCAGATACCAAGGCCAGTGAAGGAGGAGAGGGAGGAGGTGCTCCAGGCACCAGTGCAAAGATTCCCCTGTAGCCCACGGTGAAGACCATGGTGAGGCAGGCTGTGCCCCTGCAGCCCAGGGAGGTCTATAGGGGAGCAGATAGCCACCTGCAGCCTATGGAGGACTTCACACCAGAGCAGGTGGAGGCCTGAAGGAGGCTGTGACCCTGTGGGAAGCCCACACTAGAGCGGGTTTGCTGGCAGGACTTGTGACCCCATGGGGGACCCACACTGGAGCAATCTGTTCCTGAAGGACTGCACCCTGTGGAAAGGAGCCACGCTGGAGCAGTTTGTGATGCACTGCAGCCTGTGGGAAGGATCCACTTTAAAGAAGTTCATGGAGGACTGTCTCCCCCTGGGAGGGACCCCACACTGGAGCAAGGGAAGAGTGTGAGGAGTTGTCCTCCTGAGGAGGAGGGAGCAGCAGAGACAACGTGTGATGAACTGACCACAGCCTCCATCCCCCGTCCCCCTGCACCACTCAGAGGGAGGAGGTAGAGAAAATTGGGAGTGAAATTGAGCCTGGGAAGAAGGGAGAGGTGGGGGGAAGGTGTTTTAAGATTTGGTTTTATTTCCTTTTACTCTAATCAGATTTGATTGGTAATAATTTAAATTAATTTTCCCCCCAAGTCAAGACTGTTCCGCTTGTGACAGTAGCTGGTGAGTGACCTCCCTGTCCTCATCTGAGTTAATACTGGGTGGGGTTTTTTGCCATTGTTGTTTTAAGTGACTGCCCTATTCTGGGGGGATTTTATTTTTCAATAAAAAAAAAAACTTTTGAAGGAATCGTGAACATAACCACCTAACTCTAGGAGAGGATCTCAAACTGTGAAGACCAGTGAAATAGTCCTCTACAGTTCAGAATTAGCTGACTCAGCTGTAAAGAGGCAGGATTTCAGACGTGCTGCTTCTCAGTAGTACCTATAGGCTACCTGCAGTGGGTTCCTTTTGGAATACATTGGGAAACCTAAATCAAAGCTCAGTAATGTGATCAAAGCTGCACTGTGTAGCATCTTAGAAGCCAAGTCTAGCAAAAGAACATAAGAATATAAACACAATTGGGTCAGAGAGCCAAACTTGATGTCACCCACCTGACTGCAACAACAGATTTCTGTAGAACAGCATGTGGGATAAAGATAAAAATCTCTCTGCTGAAAACAACACACCTAAAATTAGTTTCAGAAAATAGCATTTAAGTTAAGATCTCTCACCAATAATTGTAATGGAAAGCACAATGAATTTTAACAAGAGCAAGTGTGGGGCAAGGCTTCCATTAATAAACTTTATCATTAATCTACTACCATTAAGTCTATACTCACAAAGACTCTACTGCTTATTAACAGTTCTTTCTCATCTCAACAACATATTAGATTAAAAGATAGATGAACAGCTTACTTTTACTGTTAAAGTGCTAGAGGCTACGTTTAGTTTTTGACAGTCACAGCAGTTTTGATATGACTTGGTGGCACATTTCATTGCAGTATTAGCTTTACAAATGGAAAAATCCAAACATTAAAACCACACACAGGAAAACGCCGGTGGACAGGCATTTAATGGTCTTGTTCATTCGAGGATGGCTCGTTCCGGAGAGGCTTCCAGCACAACTTCACTTACAGTAAGAGTTTCTCCTAATTTTGCCACTTTTGGTCTGAGCAACACCTAAAGCAGAGTGCTGATGTAAGCTACACTCCCGTGTTTTGTGTTCCCCCCACTACCACCACCCCTGCCCAGCCAAGAGCAGCCTGGGTCATACACTGGTAACAACCTTGGCAGCACGCTCCTCTGCTTCTATCACTGCCAATACTAATGAAACAAAACTACACGCAAGAGGTTTCTTAGAAACTTGGTGTTAATGCTGCCTGGAACTATCTGTAATGCTTGTACTAATTATTCCTGAGTAGATTAGACCACAGAGTGCCAAGCCAGCCCAGCAGCCCTTTCTGTGCACACTCTGCTGGGTGACCAGATTTCTCAAATCAGAATTACAATAAATGGTTGACACCAACAGAAATTGCAGCAAAGCTATGAGTTTAAGAATCATTATAGCTACAATAAGACAATCATCACTGAAGCACCCTGAATACAAGAGATTAAAAAAATAAACTCAAGCAATACATAAAAGTAATTTACATAAAAGATAATCAAGCGATACATAAAAAAGTAGTTTTATTTTAAAAAGGCAAATGGTAAAACACACCTGTAAAAATCGCAGTTTTGCTTTTTATTTGAAATATTGCACAGACTAAATGAAGAACGTGGAAAGAGAACAAAGGGATGATTTCTACACACCAGCAGTTCAGCTTTCTAGTGCTAACATTTCATACAAGCACATTACAGTCACTTTTATGCCCTCATCTGCATGCATCAAGTAGAACAGTTAGTCTTCATCTAGAGCCATAAAATGAATACATACTTGTACTTCTTAATAATACTACATTTGTACAGCTTTAGTTGTTTTTGCTCCTTAGAGGTAGAGGACTGTGGTTCTATTTTGCTTTTTTAAAAAAGGAAACAAAGGAATATTACATTGCTCAGTGATTCTTTTTAAATACAGATTCACTACTCAGGCTTTTAAGCACTTTGTGCTGTAACGTAAAGCATATAAAGTTTAATCAATTTTTATGCCACCTAGAAATAACATATCTTACACTCCTTTCTTATTAAGAGAAAAACACTGAATTAGAAAAAATGAAAGGCTAGATACAATGCACAAGGTCATATGAAAAACTGAAGTTCACATACATCTGAAATCCATTTGCTGGTTATTATTATTTTTAAGGAATATCATTACACTGAAATTACTATTTTTGTTATTATTCCTTCAAATTCAATAACAGACATACAATCCCCACAAGATCACAGAAATACAGCTAACCTCAAATGCAATATTCAGTTATGTACACTTTTAAAGCTGTCTTTTTAAAAGCTATTTAAATTGTGAAAAAACCTTAATTTCTGCTTTGATAAATATTAGTTTCTTTCAAAACAATAGTGCTCCAACATCTGAAAGTTTATCCCAAGAGATACTATTTTCTCATTAAAAACAGAAGTCAGAAACGAACTGTTTTCTCCTAAATTAATCTCATCTTTACATTACAGAGGAAAATGAGAAGAGAAATATCACAGCTAAGCCAACACAAACAACTGATTTTGTGTTCCCCATCTGATAGTCAAAAAATAGGGGAAAACCACACTTCAAGCCATACTTAATTTTGTGCTTTCTAGACAAAATATACAATAAGAATTATTTTATCTCACCAAATAATTCACTGGGGACACAAACAAGGAGATTAGCAAAAAAAAAAAAAAAAAGAGCTGCTATTTCCATAAAAAGTGTCATTAGTACCTGCAATACATGTTCCAACACAACAAGAGATCCAACCACCAAACCACAGATATCTTGGCATGGATTTCCCTTAACCTCTATTACAGCACTGAAAAGGATTGCAAAACAATTCTCCAGCCCAATGACCCAAGCACTCGCTCGGGATGTGGGCAGTTGGGTTTTAATCCTTTTTCCAGTGGGTATTTTATTTTCACAGAGCAGAACAACTTTAGGTTTAGAAAGGGAGGACGAAAGTCTATGTGATTAATCCACTATGATCACCAGTATCAATCTTCACAGTACGTAAAATACTGAACCAAAGGCTGAATTGCCGTAATTAAGGTGATTCACTTAAAGGAGATTTAACGCATATTGACAAAATGACAAAACAGAATAAGCACCAGACTTTTGTACCCAATGTTATTTACCAAGAACATTCATAAAATCATGAATCTCTGAAAACAACGCGACCATGGAACAGCACCCATACATACTATGCAACTGCTGGTGCTCTCTAAAGTGTTGTCTCTTGCCTCACTGGTTCATGCACACCTCTGCTTTTTTTCAGTTATTCTTCAGGCACTAACCAATGACCCAGCGCTGGTATTTATGACCGGTTTTATCAGTCTTTATAGGGCAGGCTCCTCAAGTACAGATTTATTATGCTGATCAGTGCCTTTAGCAGCAGCTTCTACTGCTTCAGCTACCACTGGAACCACTAGGACCAGTGCCCCACCAAAGAAGGATATCTAAAGTGCACTTGTTGATTATGACCAGATATGTTCTCATGGAAGCCGTTAACACTCCTCTGTATTCCAACAGAGTATTTCCCAATGTGTATTTTAATAGCAAAGTTCAAAACTGCAGTTTTATTTCTATAGCTACAAGACCTTGAAAAATATAAACACAGTAAGCGTTTATATAAAACCATTTTGGACAGACTTCTATTAAACTTAATATGCTGAACAGAAGAAAAATCTGCAAAAAGTATTCTTTTCTCAAAACACAGCACAAATCAAATACTATTTCATCTACTGAGTACCACTACTAAGACATTCAGATTAATTTATTTTAATAAAAATCAACAACCTACTCCAAAAACAAAGTGCCGTTTGGCATCTAACAGTATATTCAGTGTAGGCTTCAGTAATTGGAGTCTGCACCCAAAACCAGAGCTCCGTGGCACTGACAAAGCCCTGACATTTGAATTCGGGTCAAAGTTCAGTCTGCCTTTGTACAACGCAAAGGTTTTCCTTAAGTCAGGCTCTACCAAAAGTTTCATTGACTCTACCTCTTTCCCCAAAAGGAAAGATGCTGAAGGAACGTGAATCTGAGTTTTTAAACATATTCATGCATTCAAACCTTGAAAATCAGTGCATAATTCCTACTAATGTTCTAGCTTTGAGAACCAGAGGTATTTGACTTCCTGAGAATTCATTAATTAAATGCTGTTTCTAGGAAGATGTGGGGTCCTAAGCTTACATTGTAAATAGCAGTTAGAAGACAGCAAGCCATGATTTCTTAAACGAGACTGCAGCCAACATCCAGATCTGAGGCCGAGGTTCTCTGCTTAAGCACGAAGAGGATTTCTGCAACATCATCAGGCATCTTATGCAAACAAAACTTACGAATTCCTGGAGGCAACTACTTAACATTTGCTTGAAACACATGATTCGGAATACTTCACCTTCTGTTTACTATAGGCAAGACTAACCAAGCCCAATCATCAAATATCCTGTGATTACTGCATACTGGCCTAAAAGATTTTTCGAGCTATAAGACATATGTAATTACACTGACCAAGTTAGTGTTTCTGTTTGATTCAGATAAACTCCCTTGAACTTCAGTCTGAGTATTTAAGTGATGCTGCACTGAAATCTCCTTGTAAGCAGATGAAAAATTTCACACACACGGGTTTCTTCTGAGGACTGTGCCTCCAAATATTATAAATCCATACCCCTCCACCACTGCAAGTACAAAACTCGCTCTAAAATAATTTCTTCTTTTTTGACCGTTTCTAAGCTAATCTCTTTATTTGTGAGCTGAGCAGTATGCTCCAGACAAAAATATACATCCACTCAGACAACCTCAGTCTATAAAAACCAACAAACAAGAGTATAAACTTTGCCAACCAATCTATCTCATTAACTGTCATAACTCCATCAACATTAAAAAATAAGGAATTGTATAGTATAGCATATGTATCGCAGACATTTCAAAAGCTCTAAAAGGATTAAGGATGCCACTATACATAAAATTTAACTCGAAGAGTATTTTTAAAATGGCGTCTGAGTTTTCACGTAAAATTGTGTGATTGCTGCAGGGAAAAAAAGGCACAAACACTTCTTGTCAGTTGTGCTTTTTTAACTCACACCTTTTTTTCTTGAATTCCTTTAGTGCAAACTCAGAAAGTTTGAAACAAGAGTATTGATAGAGAACTTTTCTTTTCTTTAGTGTATTACTCTTGTAGAATAGCCAGTTCCTCTTCTATTCTGTTTAAAAATCAATTTTTGACCTCTTTTATACTGTTCCTTTTAAAGGTAGGGAGCTGGTAAAATAACAAACAGGGAAGTATAAACAACATCAGCTCCCTGTTGCAAGCACCACAATTCTGCCCTGAATATATGAAAAAGTATGATTTCCTGGGTAAAGAGCATATACCCACAACAAGAGCTGAAGTTAGAAATAAGCTTTCCTTGACCCTTATGTTTCTTTGTTTCAGTATGAGAAGATAAACATTTCTTGAAACTGTAAACTGCTTTGGGAATCTGTTTCCAGAAACAGCCTACTGGCTATTCCGTTTCCCCACTGAAAAACCAATTCCACTTATTAGTGAAAGATAAACAAAAATCTCCCTTACTGAACAAACCCCATGCATTTTGAAAATGTAATTCTAGAAAGATAGTTCTCCTTTTACACATATTCCAGAAAGGTGAGCTTCTCCAAGGGACTGAAAGCACATTCTGTTATTTTGCTTGGAGAACCTGCCTCATGAAATTCATTCTTCTTATCTGTCATGACTAAATTCAAAAGAATAGTATGTAAGATTGTAGCTATGCTCTGTAATGCTGGTAGGATGTTTACATCCTTATTTTCAGCTATTGCTAACTGAAGAACTACACAAAAGACTGAAGAAACATGGAAGCAAGGTGAAAGAAAGTGCTACCAAATCAGAATAGTCAACAAAGGCTTTTTTTTTTTTCTTCCTTCCTTGAGAATCTGTTCTGATTTCCAAGCAATTCCTAGGACAATAGCCTCTTCCTATTGAATGGAATATTTAAGTGTGCAGCTTTATTGGTTCTGTAAGAACCATGAGAACAGTTTATTGGTAATAAAATTGACATGTTTAGAATCCTGTGAAGAATATCAAAGTGCTTAAGAGATACGCCAGAAATAATCCTCGCAGTCCTGAACAGGAAGTTCTTCAGCCATTTTGGAACTGAAATATTCTACATGTCACATAGAACACCGAATCACAGAATGTTAAGGGTTGGAAGGGACCTCTGGAGATCATCTAGTCCAACCCCCCTCCCAGAGCAGGTCCACCTACAGCAGGTTGCACAGGATGGGGTCCAGGCTGGTTTTGAATGTCTCCAGAGTCGGAGACGCCATCACCTCTCTGGGTAGCCTCTTCCAGTGCTCTGCCACCCTCAAAGGAAAGAAGTTCCTCCTCATGCTCAGATGGAACTTCCTACATTAGAGTTTGTACCCATTGCCTCTTGTCCTATCACTGGGCACCACTAAAAAGAGTCTGGCCCCATTCTCTTGACACCCACTCTTTAGATATTTATAAGCATTGATGAGTTTTCCCCTCAGTCTTCTCTTTTCTAGGCTAAACAGACCCTGGTTTCTCAGCCTTTCTTCATAAGAGAGATGTTCCATCCCCTTGATCATCTTTGTAGCCCTCCACTGGACTCCCTCCAGTAGTTCCTTTTCTTTCCTGAACTGGGGAGCCCACAACTGGACACAGTACTCCAGATGTGGCCTCACCACAGCAGAGTAGAGGGGGAGGATGACCTCCTTTGACCTGCTGGCCACACTCTTCTTGATGCACCCCAGGATGCCATTGGCCTTCTTGGCCACAAGGACACATTGCTGGCTCATGGTCATCCTGTTGTCCACCAGGACTCCCAGGTCCCTTTCCACAGAGCTGCCTTCCAGCAGGTCAGCCCCCAACCTCTACTGGTGCATGGGGTTATTCCTCCCCACGTGCAGTACCCTACACTTGCCTTTGTTGAACTTCATAAGTTTTTTCCCTGCCCAGCTCTCCAGCCTGTCCAGGTCATGCTGACATGTAGTAGTACATGACATACTATTTCAAAATAAACAATGAAAAATAAAATACAAAGTATTTTGAAACTAAAATACACACATACTGGAGGGATATACATGGTGTGAGAGTCACAGTTAATTCTTGTTGTTCTTACTTCTTGTCTAGTCAATTCCTCCTTAACAACTTTTCTATTTTGATGCTCGCGAAAACCTTCCTCAAACATCAAGCTACCTCTTCAACTTGTTCCTTCAGCACATCCTTCTCACTAGTCCTCTAGTTCAATTCTAGTGAGCAGAGACTTGTTTGCTCAATCCAATTTCCTCCTTTGTCATTTTTCATCCAATCTGTCCATCACTCTGTTCCAAATCTACTATCATGGTTTGTTTTCTTTCAGCATAATTCACCATCCTCTGTTCTTTTATTACTTGACCTTTTGGGTCTTTATCACCCAGGAGTATTGAAGTTTCTCTGCTGTTCAGCCCTCTCCTCCCAGAGGCCTTCTCCCATTCTTTCAACAAGATGAGCGACTGCTTTCATGCCTCATATTCACTCTGTGCTCAGGTTTTCTGCCTCCCTCACCAAACACAAGGTCACCATTGGCATCTCCCAGACCCGGCTTGCACCCTACATCCACCTCCTCTGCTCCTGCGCTGTGCTGAACATCTCTGGAAGGGATCCTACAGTTAGCCTTCTTCCACTATTAACTGGGGTTTTTTTTCCTTCCTTTGGCTCCACTACCTCAGCGGCTCAGCTCAGGAATTGGACACAGCTTAAGTTCAACAGGGCTAGAAGAGCCAAAACTGAACAGAAGGAATAAGCAGCTTGCAGAGGTGGCCAATACCACATTGTCTGCATCAATGCTTTTTAAATTCTGGTCCACAGATTACTGATTGCCTGAAATATTTTCAAAGATAGCTTGTGAAACAACCACAAATAAGCGTTTAATCTGTATACACATAATGGCAAGGAAACAATCTTATTTTCATTTACCTCACCCAAAAATTTAACTTCAAAATTTAACCTAGTTTTATTGGGCTGTAAAGCAGGAATTAATGTATTAAAAAAAAAAATCCCCTTATTCCTCCCCCAACAAAACAAAGCGATAGCCCTTTCAACTTTTTCCTCTAGTTGTAGGTACTGTGGTAGTGCCTCTTATACTCAATGGAAGTTCAGATCAACACTTCTCAACCTTTCAAAACTCAGTGTAGGTACCTACACATATTTCTGGAAGACCTATATGTCTTCTGAAAGATTATCTATTCATCTACTTATTGACTATCCCTGCCCTGCTTAGACTGAAGATCTAAGAAGATTACAGAACTTGGTGGCAAGGCTGAAGGCTTGTTAACTTAATAAGGCTGTGGATTAAAACTGTGTTAAATTAAACAGGTTTTGAAAATGGCTTAACTCTGCTAGTGTGGATAAGATTTAAGTCTCCTTTCAGATCTTCATCTAGCTCATGAAAAAGACCATGTGACATAGTAGGGCGCTGGCATACATGAAAAAGTGAAGGTCCATGAAACATTGGCTTGCTTTTAGCAAGCTCTCAGCTTCAGAATAAAAGCTTCATCTTTACTCAGAGGCACATTACCACCGCACACTGAATTCATCTTTACTGGATTTATTTAAATAAGCTTCTAGAGCAGCTATGCCCTATATATGCCAACTCGGGATTGTCATCTGATCATCTTTGAATACTTTTCATCTTAACACTTTTTAATCAGTCAGAAGTGCCTCATTCTTCCCTGATTTTTTATATAAATAAAATGCAGACTATAACCTAAAGAATGAAGGCAGCACGCTAATAAATAATCATTAAAGAGACTTGTTTGAAATTATTCAGTATTGATCCTTCTCACTCTTCTGTGCAAGTAGGACGACATTCCTTTTCTTGAGCTCAGCAGCTTGGAAGCCTGGTGGGAGTGAGTACTTTTGTATTTAACCAGAGCTTTTCAAATGCTTGTCTTGTAAAATTGTGGTTCACGCAAGATAGAACAGTGTTTCAGTTCTTTAAAAAGCTTTTAATGTACATGTATATTTTGAAAGTTTAGGTGCTGAGAAGAAGTCAAGAGAGGTAATATGTACATATTTCCTTTAAAAAAGGAGAACAGAGTTACCTAACCTTACTGCACCACTAATGCCATGAAACAAAGTCAGTTTTATTAACAAAGGAACGCTAAAGACTAAGGAATGCTTCAGGTGTTATGAAGTCCAACAGGACACACTCCGATGCCTGGCTTACCTTCTGTGCAGCGCTCTTTCACTTCAGAGAGGAGAAGAATGATTATTTGTATTAATTTTTAAGCAACATTGAAATGCTTACCTTTGATCAAAATGCATTTATGATGAATAGCATACTTCCAAGCTAGAAACTGAAAAATTATACTTTGCACATTTATAGAAGATAAAAACTAACAATCTATATTAGACTCGGAAGAATCATGCTAGCTTGGAAGACAGAAAGTAAGGGCCAGAGCAGAGCTTTTAGTTCAATTTAAAAAAAACCCACCACTGAAATTTACACCATATTTTAAGAATTATACATAGAAGGCTGAGCATATCAGTACAATTTCAAACAAAACTACCGTGAGAGGGACAGCGCACGCACATGTGCGCAAGAGACCCTTGCTCTCATTTTTAGGAGATCAAACACATTCTTGCAGGTTCTGGTTTTTTATACTTGAGAGTTAAATGCTTAGACTATAGGTGGTGCGGTGAATTAATCAAGGGGCAAACAAGGTAGGAACAAAGACCTAGACAAGAAATTAAATTACTTAAAATTCTGAAGTGTTCACACTCTTATGCTACAAAACCCTAACTTTGGATAACAAATCACAGTGCCATAGCAAGTGTCAAATGAGTGTCACCATCCTAAGCTCCTAAGCTTACAAGGATAAAGGATTTCTGTGTTGGATTGCTCATATTGCACCATTTTCATGTACCTAGCAGGCTCAGATTCTGCGACACTTTGGCAACAGTGTCTGTAAATGAAACACGAAGAGTTGAGTTTGACTTCTGTGTTTCATTTTCCCCTCAACTGGAGAATCCAAACCTGAATGTTTCCAGGAAACATTGAATGACATTTTAAAGATACGCATATAAACATCACATGCCAAAGAATTCAAAACACTAGACTCAGCTTCCCTCTTTGGAGTGATTGTCCTTGTCTCCAGAGTCCCAACGACTTCCTGACACTTAAGAGCAGGCAGAAGAGAAAACAGACGTAACTGTTTGCCTCTGTGCTGACTAAGACCAGGTAGGGGCTTCCTGCACAGACCGCATGGCAGCCCCAGCAATATCTATGGGGTGAGAATAAATGGAAGCAGTTATCCAGGCGCTCTCAGTGCAGCAAGGCTCTACTTAGGAGTAGCCCCCACTGTTTAGTCTTGACAGTCAGAGGACAGTGCTGCTACCTCTGTCTCTACACCCAGGATTCCAGTTGCACAGACAGTGCTACGCCTAGAAGATGTCTGCCAAGATGACAACTTCAACTGCCAGCACTGCTGGGCCAGAATTTGATACAGCTGGAAACCAAAGGAGAACAAAGGACTTCTGAAGTAGTGGAGCTATTGCTTCCTTGTCCTAACGCTTCAGGCTTGGACTGCAGACATTGAAGTATAACTGAAGTACACCAGGTACACATAATTGCAACACAAGGCCTGTAAGGGGGCACACATCATATCTTAAAAGCTGCCTTTGAAGCAGCTTTTTTCCCCTCTCCCTCTTAGATCTATAGGAAGGTGGCAATCTTAAGTAACACACACAGCATCGACATTCTTCAGTATTCTGAACACATGCCAGAGTCAAGGTATCCATTCGCTTGTCAAGACAGATCCAAAAGGCTGAAGCGATGTTCATGAGTGTGGAAGGTGAAGAAAGATAAAAAGTGCAGAGAAGAGTACTTCTCTGGGAGGTGTGATTCTTCCACCTCCGGGCCATTTCCTTCCTAAAATTAATCCAGCTCACCTCAAAGCAGGCATTCTCAGTCCACACACAACAGACACACATTTTTCCTTTGTGCCCCCAGTAACAAGGCGTACGTATGAACAGGGCTGACCGGATGATATTTCATCTTTAATTACTGACACGCATTCTTACCAACACTCGGATGTGCATACAAGCAATCATTTAAAGAAGGGGGGGAGGGAGAAGGAGGAAAATTCTAAACCAAAGGAGGCAAAGCACTATGGTAATATTAGGCTACACTTCATGTTCCGCATTCATTTAGTAGACTTAGTCATACATACCACAAGAGTGTCTGTGGTCCACATACTTCAACAGAACATTTTCTTTCTTATTGCTTATTTTATTTCCCTTATGTTTGACACAGTCAAAGATAAATTAGGCACAAGAGGGAAGAAAGATACACGTTTTCTTATTCTTGGAAGTAGTACACTGAGATCAGAGGTGAGAGAACATTGGAATAAAGGACAATGATGGAGCCAAAGAAAAGACCAAGGAAGGTGTTAAGCACATCATAAGGAGAAGGCCAAATGCACTGCAAGAGGAAGTCCACCAAAAGGAAGACAAACAATTCAACATAACAAGTTTCTAGTTTTATTATCACAGCTGCAGTTTCAGGCTTGCTGTTTTCCGCAGTTCCTATCCATACGCCAAACACAGGGGTAAGAACAGGAAGTACCATGTGAAAACCATTTCACTCAGGTAAAGGAGAAGGGAGGAGAAGGGTTTCTAGCTGACCCCATCCCAGCAAGCCTCTTCAGTTGTGCCTGCCATGCAGGATGTCTATTCAGCCACCAAACAAGAGGTAGCGGCTGCAGAAAGCCAGACACTTCGGATACAGAAACACAGCAGTAGCGCCGCTGACTGACTTTGCTAACCAGACCCTGGACCACCTCTGCAAAGCAATTTTACTGGTATTTGATTTCTGTGGTAATAAGAGAAAAATTAAAAGACTTTTATTATCTTAAAAAAAACCACCCCACCACAACTGCTCCCCTTCATGAGCCCATTAAAAGTAAAGGCTTTAGACTTCCTTTTTGTACAGAAGTTCAAATTTTCTGAATGATCAAAGCTTTTTGAGTAGAGCAATAACCTGTAACTCACCAGCCAAATTACAGTGGAGAAAAAAAAGACACCATTTCATTTCAGGTAGGCTGTTTTAAACCAATCTACAGAAATGGAGGAATATTAAATTGGAAAATGAAGGGAAATAAAGACAGCCCCCTCTCCCACAAAGCAATGCTACAACAGTATCTTCCACTAGCATTAAAAAAAAAAAAGGGCTACCAGATTTAAGTATCACACTTAAATACTGTGGATTTATTTTTTTAGTTTATAAATCAACTTACTTCAAACCCTAATTATTTTCAAAGTAAAGGGATTACACTAGTTTCGCAGCTATTTTATCAAGCAGATTAATGTTAGCTGGCAGGTTAAAGATTGCTATCAAGGTTCAAAGTATGGAATTAAATATTTTCATACTACCAACACCATTCACATTATGTATTCTCTTTTTATTCTTTTCAAAACACACTCAAATCTACACACCACTGTGCCAGTCAGATGCAGATTTCACTAGCTGAAGAACAGAACACTAGCTTAGATAGATATTTTTTTTTTAAGTGTCTAGTTTTTCCTCACAGAGATATTTATCTGATTCCCTGTTAAACATCCAAACACAAAATGAAATTCTTTTAATAATGTCACACCAGGCACTGGACCATCTTTGGATTATGGACAGCTCTCCAGTAACGTAGAAGTCAATGCTTTAGAGTGAACAGCAGTATCTACTGACCTCAGCTGAGACTGTGGACCCACTGTCAAACACCCTATAGATACAGCCAAAATAAGAAAGTCAATCTCTGCCCTAAAGAATATACAGTTTAAATAGCAAGTCAAACAAAGGAAGCACTATCAGTCATATCTGCAGATGGGAAACAGAGGCACAAAGAGCTTTGAATGATTCTGTGCAAGGTTATAAAGGATGTCTGTGGCAGAGCCAGGAACTGAGCCCGGAAGCTCTCAATCCAAGCCCAATGCCTTTAGATACTGAGACAATTCCTCCTTTTGCTTATCCTCCTTCTCTTTACTTAATTACTTAACTCAGAGAGGAAACACATTAACACCATGAGAGACAGTCTATTTTCCTTTTATATTTATAATCTCCATTAAATTTTATCTAGCTTAACATAGCATACAAAAGTGTTACAAAGAAGTAATTAAAATTGTACAAGCAATTGCAAATGTAAAAGCAGAATCTGGTATTTCAGAAAGTGTGAAAGGAAGCAAAAACATGCATACATGATTTAGAAGGACTTCCACAGATGTTTTCTAATGATCACTCTGGAATATCAATAGGGACCTATCTCCATGCTCTGAAATTAAGATACCTCACACATTAAAGTTGTGCCTCGACATTCCTTACTTTTATAGGATGGAATATATGCAGGGATGGATAATTAAAACCACACAGACAACGATAAGATACTTTAAAAAAAAAGGAACACGATTGTAAGGGGGAACGCAGATTTTGTACAAATTGCTACACATACCTGATTTTGAGGATTGTATCATCAAGTAATGATTCTCCAGCCTACCAGCACAAATACCAATCATCAAACTAACTACATTAGCCACTGTTTCTTGCATATTTCTATAACTTTTTCCCTCAAAAGTGTCATACTTTACAAATTACGCTATTATCACAATGTGAGCTTCTTCTAAGAGTACCTGACTAGCAGATGTTTATTGATACGACATTTCTACGTACTTTTTTATTCTACTAACTCTTGTTCAGAGACTATTTAAACATCTGCTCCAATCTACACCTGCTGCTATGCTTGGTAATCCCCCTATTTATTTTCAATCCTTTAATAAAGTTGTTGATCTACGAACGCACATTTTCAGTCCCATTGCTGTTTTCTAATCATTAAGAAGTTTCCTTTGACAACTAAGTTCTGCCAGGATCGCACTAGGCCAGTGAGCATCATAGTTACAACAGCAGCACTTGTTTTGGCTCCTATCAGGTTTTTGAATCCTGCCAAATAGTCAAACTGTGTGAGCTGCCACCCTGAACTTTTTTCCTCCAGCATGATTAGGATAAAAGAAAACCAACTGCTAACATCATGCATCAAGTCCAACAGAGAAGCCTGACCTGCTGAAGGCGGCCCATTGTCCCTACTGTCCCAAGTTGTGTGCCGAGTTCAGCTGTGGAAGAGAACGTGGCTCCATTTATTTTCCTTTTTGGCATTAAGGCTGCTTTAGCAGTTCCCAGGCTGGCCTAATGGATTACAAATGGCCGCTACTGCTGCAGTATGGATGTGATAATTTAAGATTTCACTGTTGCTTTCCTGTGTTACATAAGAAGGAGAATGGACATGTGGGTTTACACAGCTGGGCACCAGCAGAAACTCACCAAACAACCTTCTGTTTGTGTCCTTTTCTTTTCTCTTCAGTTTATGAGAATTTATTGCAAACATCTCAAAGGTTAGTGGTTCTCAATAGAAAAACAAGGTTTAGGTATGCACATATTTATTGATGAAGTTAGAAAGCCCCCTTTAACACCTAAATGAGCATCTTCTAATAGCCTGTAATGTTCCTTTACCCTCCCGCATCAAAAAGACTTCACCAAAAGTGGTATTACCAGAGATACTCGCTTTCCAAAATAAAAACCAAGAAAAAAGGGAAAAGCTTTATGACTTTCCCATTGTCTGCACTTTAACATTTCTCAATAAGATTTCCCACTGACATACAGTATAATATATCCAAATTACACCATCAATACTTCAATGCATCAATTCAGCATAAGCACCAACTCAATTAGGAAGGGCCAACTTTTGAGCTACTCATGCTTTCTTTTGGAGAAGGATTCATTGAAATCCTTCTTTTATCTCTTCCTGCCTACACTTGGTTCAGAGACCAGCTGAAAACATTACTAAAATATATTTTCAATGGTGATGAGATTTCAGACTATCTACAAAACTCCACTGTAGGTTCTGCTGAGAAGACAGCCCTAACTTCAGAAACTCGGACTATAAAGAAGCGAGCAGGAGAAATGGTATGTCTTAGGCACATGCAAATTCAAGGTAAAAGTTGAACGCATATCACCTTAAAGCTATCCTCTAGTAGAGAAATTAGAACAGCTCTCCAACACCTGTCAACCTATGCACACAGCTACATTTAAGACTCCTGCAATAAGCATACCCTTGTAAAACTACTGTAAGGAACTTAAGATAATACCCGTTTGACATACTTTGTGAAAATTATAAGATGAATAACATGAGCATAAAATTGAAATGAAGTACCCTAAAGTTTTCATATGCTCTTTTGAATGAAACAAGGCTCATGTGATCATGCAGTCCCATCAGCAACCCTCAATAACTTGCTCCTGGTAACTAGTCCCAAGCAGATCTGACAGCAGGCTGCAGTTCTTACAGCTCTTCCAAGCTGTCAACCTACCCGAAGTTTTTCACTTAACCAAAAAAAAAAAAAAAAAAAGAGAGAAAGAGAGAAAAAGCATTAAATTAGCACCTATACCAGAGAGGAAGCTGCAGCTTAACTATTATTTGTTCTCCCGGGCAAGCTGCTGCTCAGAACTGAAGAGCTGGGCGGTCAGCAAACAGTTTTCCATGAGATAGAGCAGTATGCTGCCTTTGTCCAACTGGTACCCAGGGAAAGGCACAGAGGGCTTTATGCATCAAAATAGCAGGGAATAGAAAGAGGCTAAGAACTTGCAGGGAGAAATTGCAGTTGTTACAACAGTGGAAGATTATGGCGGTTACAGAAAGAAACCGGGTTATTGCAGTGGGGGAGATACAAGGCACACGATTTGTTAATCCCCACCACTCACCCAGCTTCATTAGCTTTAAGACTCAAGGAACCATTTGTTTGTTTATTGCCATGTGTCACCACATACATACAGAGAATGCAATATACACAGTACTATGCAGAAACAGGGCTGGCAGCTCCGTAGCCATTGATAAAGTTCAGGAAATCACACTGCAGTACATGCTGTATTAACCTTTTCTAAAAATTATGGCATCCTTTGAAAGGGCATTTATGAGCTTAGTATTACTTCAGGGTATAAGCAGAATGTTTATAACTTGACAGCCTTCATCCACGTTCACTTCATTTAACGTAACAGCAACTTTAATTTACTAGTTCCCCTTCAGCAAAATTAGTTCAGGAAATCTGACTCTGCCACTCATCTAGAAACAGATTTTCCTCTCCAATTCCCAGAGAGGAACTCTGTTCGCAACCATCTTTACGTTATAGTTAGCAAAACAAGTAAGGTATTCACTTCAACATTGTCCATTAAATTGGCATTTTGCTTTCTGGGTTTATTTTTTTTTTTAAAAAAAGTTTTTCATATAGAACAAGGAAAAGTTCTTCCTAGCTCCCCCTTCCTATCCCTCTGAGTCAGTTTGTGTTCTTAAGAGTACTGCCTTCCTAGCAAAAAAGGGTCTGGAAAAAGTGGAGGAAAGATGAGAAGATCATCCTCCTCTGTCTCCCAAAGGAAAGGAGACACAAGAATGACTGAAACCCCAGAACAACAGTGTATTCAGACTTACTGTAAAATGTTGAAATCTATTATTAATATACACTCAGTATCAGATAATTGCATGAGAAATGCACATGGTCACAATTGTAATGGCAGACAGTACAGTATAACTAATAAATTGAAGCAACATTCCATATGTTATCACTTTCTACTCTGCACAACATCTGGAAATGCAAATGTTGCACAACAGGATGTTATAGAACATTAAAAAAAAGAGAGAGAATATTCTATATTCATTTTGATTTTTTTCTAGTAAGGCTTTGGGAAACTCTAAAGCGCAGTCATTCACGTATGCAGTACATAGCCATACCAGAAGCCTTTTTGGAGGAGAAGCCACCTCTGAAAACACACAGTTATTTACAAAGGTAGACATGAAAATATATAAACAAGTTATATGGGTATTTTGCTTTGTTTTAAATTGAAGAGCTTTTGCAAATGCAAGGTATCATGGTAAACACATCACGGCAAACACTTTAAGGTTCTGGGGAAGACCAGACTGGTTTTGATACTGCTAAAGCTTCTTTGCAGTATTTACTAAGGTTTACCTTCTGAAAGAAAAAGAAACACCACATCGTGTCTCCTCCCTTACCAATTAATCTATATGCAGAACAAAACTCATTAACAGGAAGTGGCATGATAATTACTATTTTCATATTCTAAAGTAAAGAACCTAATGATAGCCTCTACGAAGCAGAGAAAACAATACAATCTAATGGAAGAACACCTGTATTTTAAATCCTCATGCAAACTTCAGAGGCACATCTAAGATGTTTTAGAGATATTCCAATCATCGAAGTACAACTCAGGACAAATCAGTGTGCGGCTTCCTTCGCTGGGTAAATAAACTAAATCATTCAGCTATACTTCAAAATAAAGACTAGTCCTGCCAAATGCAGATTTAAGCCCGTCTCCTTGGAACTCCTTAAGACATTTCTTAAAAATAAAATAAGCTTCACAAGAAGGAAACCACCTAAACCACTCAAGAAACTTCAACTCAAACACAGGAACTCTGAGTAAGCAAGCATCATAAAATGGACAGCAAGACCTTTCAGAGAAGCTGATCTGCCTTGTCATTAGATAAAACAGCGCAAGGTCAGTTGCCTCGTGAAACTGTATCTCCCGCTACAGACTCTGGAATGGATCATCATAAAGGAGGCTATTGAGTATTGATTATAAGGTAGGACAGAATCTACAGGTTGCAGGGATCATAGGAAAGAACAGCAGCATAGACAGAACGCAATGTCTCCTCATCACAATACACAGATTTTCCAAATGACTTAGAAACAATACTTTGAGGAAAAACTACTTAAAGAAGGAGTGAGGACTGAGAGTACGAATAACTTACCAGACCACGGTAATTCAAAGATTTAATTTTTAAGGAAGAGAAGTAAAAATGGAGATCCTTAGAAGCCTATGGCAAAAACTTCATCCACTTCAACAAGAACCTAAGTTCCCTGCTCATGTTTAACATCCATCAGATCTAATTCAAAGGAAATGTACTGGTAGTCAGAATCATTACAGAAAGCGCAAGAGCCAAAATAAGAACTCTAATCTTGCAGTTGACAAACCAGGAACAATTTCAAGTGTTCTTCACGTGATGTTTATCCTTCACAATTACTTAAGCTTTCCACATAAATTATCTTGTTCTATTTGACTTCCTTTTAATAAGACAATTAAGGTATTGAGATGCTTTTCTTCTCCTTACCTCAACAATTGAGTTTTAATAAGGACCCATTATTACTGGTATTTACATAACATTAAACCAGTATTGATAAGGACACTGATGCGTTTTGCTAGGAATCCACGACAGCTCTCAAAAGTACCATTTTGCCGTACATACCATCTGACCGCCCCTATCCTGAAGCAGAGGCCATCAAATATTTTCAAACAGTGCAGGAAAAGATACTATTGCAACAAAATCCCGTCATCACATGGTACTTACCCTAACAGGGGGGCTCCGTGCTTGCACCCTTTGCTGCTGTCCAACTTGAGAGGTCTGCAGGTCCTTTGATCCGCAATTAGCTACGGTGCTGATGGGGACCCTTAAAGCATTTGTGCTACCAGTCCCACCACCAGCGCTGGGTTTTCGAGGCCTCTGTTTGATGCCATCCAGTAGTCTAACAAGCAAAATATTACTGGGAAGTTCGTCAACACTGCAGTCCACTAAAGTCCTACACTCCGGGCATCGAAGCTCGTTTCGAGAGCTCACAATGCCCAGCAGACAGCGTTTACAAAACGTGTGTTGGCAAGGCAAGACTTTTGCAGAAGCATCAAGGCGTTCTAAGCAAACAGGACACTCCAACAGATCCAGCAAAGCTGATTCATCCATTTTCTTTGTATTACTTAACCAAAAAACAAATCTTTGTGGAATTCGTGTGTTTTGAGCACTCCAAGGATATCATGTTACATCCATTCCTCTTCCAACCATGCTCTGAAATTTTTTGAGGGAAAAAGGCATTAATAAATAAGCTGGAAAAAATCAGCAAGACTATTCTCTACGAAGACATTCATACAAGGAGTGAAATAAAAGATCTCTAGACTAATTCAGTAGATGTTTCCAGTATATGAAAGAAACATCAAAATAGCAATAAATAGCAATCTACGTTGCTATATCTATTTATTTAAAACACTGGAACAAACGCTAACAGCTAAGGTTTTTAAATTCAAATCCCCATAAATTTTAATCACGTGCAATTCTGTTTTCTCAAATTATTCTAGAATGAAAAGCCATCCACAGCACAGCATTATAATAAAGCTTACGTTTCATAGTTCTCCCTTAATACACCTGTATCTCTGAACATTTGCTTGAAATTAGCCTTTTCCACAACGAGAAGACTGCGACGGTAACTACCACCAGGTCCAGAACAACAGAATGCACACCAGTAACGCAGAGCAAGGGGAATTACATTTACGCCAAGAGTAAGCTGATGACAGACCACCGCATTTCTACCGTTTCTGTGAAAAGCAAGAGCAGCACATTACACCCATGGGTCCTCACAACAGCCTCTGGCTGAGGGGATTTTCAGCGTACCACAGGCACTGACGAGAGGGTCCATTACACTGCCGCCTTTCAGAAGCACTTCAAAAACTATCGCGAAGTGATTTACAGCAGGAAGTGCTACTGCCATATCGTTAGGACAACAGGAGCGCTGCGTATGCAGCCACCGCGGAGGCGAGCCTTCGGCCAGCTTAAGTGTACGCAGCGAGGGGCTGGGAAAAGGAGCGAAGGGGGGGGCTGGGGAAAGGAGCGAAGTGTGGGGGGGAATAAAAATTCCACCAACAAAAAGACGCCTAAGAAGGAAAAAAAAAAAAAAAAAATCAGTCCGCGGGAAGCGGCACCCGGCTGCTCCACGGGGGAGAAAACGGCTTGTTGAGCTCGGCGGTCCCCGCCGCTACGCGCCCGCGTACTTGGCGCGGAGAGGCAGCCCCTGCCCGGGCCGCTTCCCGTTGCCCCGCGGCGGGGGCCCGCCCGCCCGCGCAGCCCCGGCACACCCCTGGGGGGCCGCCCCAGGCCCGGCTGCGGGCCAAGTTGCGCGCCTGCCCCC
>VZSF01002940.1:35416-77549 GCA_013398295.1 Chionis minor
TTCTGTGGGCCTCGTCCCTAAAACCTACTGCAATAATTCCTATCACATTTCCAAGTATCCTTAGTTTTTCCTCTGCCTTTAAAGTGTGAGGCAGCATATACCATCCCTGGCTTTGAGCAACACTGGCTAATTGATAAGTTGGCAGGCTAGCAAGAAGAGATAACTTGACCTTTGCTGCACCGTTTTCTGCAGGCAGGACCTTAAATGTTTGATCTTTTCTGGATATGACCACTGTTTTCCATAAAACCTGTAGGATATTAATATCTTTACAAATATTGTGTCAGGTTTTACCAATGAATTGTAAATAATTGGGAAGAGGGGCTGGCAGATGCACTCTATAATCATTTACATCTAGTTCCTTAGGAAATTTAACTAAGAAGTAGTATGAGACATTTGAGAATAGGATTCCATTTGTGAGTATGCAAATCTTTTCAAAAATACAGACATTTGTAAACCAATACATAAAAGAGCAGAAGCATAAACACACTGAAATACACTAATGCACTGAAAACCAAAACCATGTCCAATCTCCATTCTAATACTGCCAAGTGTCCCTGAAGATTGTGACTCTGAGGACAGGATAACCCAAGTGCCTGAAAAAGTCATGTTAGCAGTATGTATATTTAGATTCATAAGCCAAAACTGAACGGCTGAGTGCCAAGGAGAGAAACACTGGCCTGTGAGAATAAACATATGGATGCATATTTAATTTATTTGTGAATTCCATCCTTAAAATCTTGGGGTGACTACAAAAGACTCAAAGGTAATAAGAATCGCGGAACAAGAGGTGTTCTGTCCTATTCTAAAGAAAATATAATGTCTTGTGGCAGTCATAATCTAATTTTTTTTTGTAGGTTCAGGGATTAATTTTAACATTAAGATTATTTATACTGAGAACAATAAGCAAGTTTTTGGTTTAAGATACATTCTTTGTACTAAACTATTTTTGTAGCTTCTTTGTTTTTGTCAGAAAGGATGATGTTTCCCCATTCGTAACGCCCACGTTAGCCTGTCTTTCCCGTGCAATATAGATCTCAAGCACAGACCAAAAAGGTTAATCTTATTTCCTTGTAAAATGACCCCTGGAGATGCAGTGGCAATTTCCTTTCAGAGGTCATGCAAAACTCCCACTGACTTCAATTTAGTAAGAGTTTACCACTGATGACAATGCTGATATTGCTGGCTTTGTATTGGCAAGGACAGCTTATGGTCAAGCGTGGCCAACTTTCTTCAGTCTCTGGTGGAAATGAGCAAGGATGTTCTTTGATGACCTCCTTCCCTTTTCATTAGAGTTGGGGATTTTTTTTTTGTGGTTTTGGGTTTTTTTGGGAGGTTGTGGGGATTGCGGTTTGGTTTTGGGTTGGTTTTGTTTGGGGTTCTTTTGGTTGGGTTTTTTTTTTTTTTNGGGAGGTTGTGAGGAGTGCGGTTTGGTTTTGGGTTGGTTTTGTTTGGGGTTTTTTTGGTTGGGTTTTTTTTTTTTTTTACAACAAGATGTCTATGCTGCAGTTAGCGCTAGCTTTAAATTGCCTAGCTCAGTTACTGTTAGTGGAATTCTAGCACCATGGAGCTCAGCATGGTTGGTATTGATCCAGCTGGTTTGCTGGCAAACTGAGTTTTGTGCTGCCCATGCTGCACTTTCTGTGTTGGGAACTAGTCATAACTAGATCAATAACTGTAATACAAATGTACTTCTAAGGCTCCTGCATCCTGCCAGGAGGATCTCTGCTGTTCTTGTATTTGTGAGGAGGCAGGAGAAATGGGCTGTGCTTTCTGTACAGTTTGGCTTCTGGTTTTACATCTTTATTCTGTGTCCTAGGCATCTAGCTTGGAGTATAGGCAAAAGTTGCCTGGCTGCGTCTCAGACAAGACAGAGATGACATTTGACTTTTGATGACTTCTTAGTTTCCCGTTTTCTTGAGGAGAGTGTCATTTGTGTCCTAATGCTGTGAACTAGCTCGCTCTGACAATGTGAAGCTGGGTTCGTACCTTTGCACATATTGATGCTTTTGTAGTAACTCAATTTGTGTCACAACAAGGGAATATGCAACAGAAAAAGTGGCCGTGGCATTGAAGAATAAATATGTTACAAATTCTCACTGTTTAGGTGAGCTCTTCATTACCTGAAGACATTTCCACTGGGCTAGTCACAGGAAAACACTTACTGAGTTTATGGATGCTTATGTTCGACGTAGCCTAGCTGCAGTGTCCACTGCTGTACCTTGTAGAAATGCAGTAAGGTGTTGGTGTGTGTCAGTGGTCAAGAACTTGATTTAAATGATCATTACACTGATGGGAACATAGTAGCTCATTAACCAGCAAGCTTGAAATTACCCTTAGTACAGAGAAGGTTAAAGAAAAAGCCAAGGAGAATGTTTATTTAAAGAAATCAAACTAGATGGTACAGCTGTGAAGATTTTAGAGGAGGTACATAAATGTAAGAATCCATACTTAATAAGTTTATTCTAAAATCAGATGATCTTTTTCCTTCCTTGCATATAGCTGATAAGCCACAGACCTCATCTGTGAAGCTGCAGAGTAAGTCCTCAGGCTCCTTTGCCTCTCTAGACTTAGTGTTGTGTCCACAGGGGAGATTCCTGTGGGGACAGAGCATGCCAGATTCTCTGTTCAATCCTTTTCTAGGATCTGCTCTCCCAAAGATTCCTCAGTGATTCAGGATGTAGTTTTAGAATTACTGACTGCCCTAGACTTTTTGGAATACTTACATGCCCTTTTAATGGTTGGCTATATTGTTAGCAAATGTTAAGCTATTAAAAAGCTATTAAAATTTTCCCCGCTTGCAAAAGCTACGTACAAGTCATGGGGTAAAGCTGTTTCATATGAACAGTAAACCAATGATCATATAAATGTTTAAGTAGAATTATTGTGTTACTGACTCTAGACTGAGTTCAGGCAGAACTGTAATCAAACACTTGGAGTGATAGTGGGCTGGAGTGACTAAACTCCCAACTTTATCTTTGAGGAACATTGTGACAAATGTTTGGAGCTTTCAACACGCAAACAGATGAGATGGGTTGCGGGGCCCAAACAATTTTTTAAGCAAAAAGTTAATATCATAAAGGATATTCAACATTCATAAAAGCTTACTTAGTCTTCATTGCCACACCTCATTACCAAAGAAGCTGAATGTCTGGAGACTGGATACTTGGTAGGTATACTATTTCAACAAAAAAATACCATATGACATAGGATGAGGTGGAACTGTTGAGGAGAGTCAGAGGCACTTTTGCACATGGACTGTGCAGAGGGAAAGAGGTTGTGGGCATTGGGAGATGTATTTATCCATCATGTCAGGTCTAAAATTCCTAGATTCTGTCTTTTGTTGTATTTTTTATTCCTAGAAATGCACTACAGGTTCACGCTCTAAAATCCCATGTGGCAGACAAAGCTAGTCAGTAAGTTTCATGAACAGAGAATTCACAGCACTGTGCTATTTTATCTAGCGGGGTCCTGCATTCAAACTAACCCTCCTAGAGCAAACATCCTTGGGCGAAGCCTCAGGGTCCTATCCTCAGAAAGGTGTCCTCCAAAAAGTAGCAGGCTGGAACCTCAGACCGCTTCACGTTTTCACCAAATACATCTTCAGAACATGTTAAGCACTCCCTTCAGTCTTTCTAGATGAGAAATTTTCAAGCTCACTCAGAGCATAGGCTCAACAGCAGGTGATTTAAGGCATATTGTTTCTCTCTTGGGCAACTGCATGACAACGTAATGAAAACTCAGAAATTTCTGCAGGTTTTAACAGACACCTTACTCTAGGTGTCTTATTCTAAGAGCAGTTACTGGAAGGGCATTTATAGAGGAGCAGCTCTTAAAAACCACTTGCATTTTTGTGGTCGTTAAAGCACGAGAAATGTATAGTAACAGCAAGGGTATGTCTGTATTGTGGTTTGTGTGTGTTTTATGATGAGTCCTGCAGTTCCTCCTGCTGTCCGAGTCAGGAAGTCTGTTGAAAAGCACTGTACTCCCTTCGCCTAGATCTCCTCTGCAATGAGAGTCAATTTGAGATTTTGTCCCAGAACAGAGTGTGTAGCCGTGCCACACTCCCAGGCTTAGGAGCAGGGACTGGTGAACTGCTCCAGGATAAATATGTGACATCTTTCCAAATGAAACTCATGTGTTTTTAGAGCAACATCTACGAGAAGAATTTGCTAGCTTGTTTAAATTCTAAGCTAAGCCATTTTAGAATTTTGAGTGCTGCAACAGTTTGGTAGTTTGCCAAAAAAACAAAAGAAAGGGTTGTCGTGTTACTTCTTAAAAGCATGCTCAGCTAGTTTTTTTCAAAGAGATTTATTTCCTTAAAATAGCATTTTCCTACTAAAACTGCCTGCTGGGCAGAGCTATCTGACAGGCAAGTAGAATTATCAGTGTGTTTACTTTTCAAACATCTCTGCCACACTTGCACAGTTCTGCTGTGGTATCAAACGTACATGAGAGATGAGATAGGTTTTGTAAGAGTTTGTGTACTAGGCTATAAAAAATTAAAATGTGTCACAGCATTTAAAGTGCACTAACATTTCTATCCCAAACTAGTCAAAGCAGCGTCCTTACACCAAGGCAAAGCTTTTTTTTTGAAGCATCCCTTTTTGGAATTTATCCTCAGCTATAATGAAAGTTGCATTCCCGTTAGTGCAAATTAGGCTTCTTGTGTTGTCTGAAAGGTGCAGAGAAGCTCCTTTACAGCTTCAATTATCTGCAATTTCTGGTACACTTACAAAAGGATGTAGGCAGAGCTTGGATGCGATCAGTGTGCCATCCATGTACTGTTGGTTTTGGATGTGTTATCTTAGACGCAAAAGGCAAGGATTTCCAGTGTAGCTTGACTCTGAAGGAAAGTTTTGAATTACATTTGGCCGAAAGTAAGGGGATAAAGGGACAAGTTCCTTGGTCATTTTTTGCAGATTCACTATCATGCTGATGCCACTGCTCTTGACAGACAGAAGAATGTAGGGGAAAAAAAAATAAAACCCAACGTTGCCTTGTTCAAAATAAGATTAAGGAAGTGAGATAAATTTATGGAGTATTCATGGTACTGCTTTGGATTTCTTTTATAAAGCTTGGGACTTGGCTTTTAAGTTGATGAAGACATTGAGACACCAAATTAATTCTCTGAGGCTGCTAGTGCTACAAGGCTATATAATCACTCTGGGATTGCCAAAGATTTTTTTTTTTTTTTTTTTTTTTTTTTTTTTTTTTTTTTTTTTTTTTGTAGATTTGTGTCACTTTCACTCCCACACATCTGGCAAGAGACCTCTCTGCACTGGCTTAGTTAAAAATCTTATCTCATAGATCATTACTAGCAATAAATTCCAGCCTTTGTGCTTACTTATATTGTCCCACAGCCTGGAGTCACTGATTTTGTGGAAATAGGAATTTGGACTGTAAAATATTTACTCACTAACACACACACACACACACAAAAAGCCTCAAAACCAACCCTCTAGCTCTTCTTTGTGAAGCCAGCTCTGAAAATGTAAATCATATCAAACTGACTCTCAGGGCCAAAGAAAACAGGCAGCTGGATTCCATCCCTTTAGCTAAGAATCAGCCCTTAAATACCTCTTAAATATACGCTTTATACGAGCTATAGTCAAGCTCATTTTCAAGTAATGTTTTCCCACATGTCCTAGAAAATGTGAACAGCAACTCTCTGCCTGTGGATGTGACTGGGGCACTGACAATGGACAAGCATGCCAAAAACCTGTTCTCAACCATCACGGCAAACTGCTGATGCAGTTCTACCACCATTCTTCTCTAAAGTCACACCTCCACTGAAAAAGAGCTGTATTTTTAATCCGTGTCACAGTCCTTAAATACAGCTAAGGCAGCTGTGGTCAAAATGGTTGTCAGTAAATGGTCTGTGCTAGGTGTTTTGCTATGTGCTGGCTCACGTTAGTCAGTGAGTGTTTTTCTGGTATTGCATTCTGGAAACATTCTTATTTGTGGTGTTTATTGTGCTCTTCCTTTTTGATATGACAGGGATGGGAAGCACGAAGGCAGAGTTACCTCATACGTTGAAGACTTTTCAACTCATAATGAAAAAGACCGGAAAGAGACGGCAAGACAAATGAGGGGAGATAATGACTGGAATAGACACAATTATCTCTGCAGGATAAATTAAATAATACTCTGGGGAGGAAGCAAAGAGACAGTTCCCAGAACTAAACCACGGATCTCCAGTTTAGTGACATATCTCCTGGAATACTGTTAACAAACAGGATCAGAGTTGGTAGTGACCAGCAAGCGTTGCTGGGTAGCAGATGCATTCCCTAGGTGTGGAGAGAAACGGTAGGGAGACGCTTGGGATGCAGCGTGCTCTAATACCCCTCTGTTCCCAATCACCAGATTTCAGGAAAAAAATTGGCAACTGGCAGATAATAAAGCCAGAATATTTTCCTAGAGTCCCAACAATCATTTTTGAATAACTTACCTCAGCAAAAATGTGGCAGAATAAGCAATCAGGGTATAACGAACTTGCAATGCCTTCCCCTTGTTTTCATAGGACAAATTAACAATGTTTTGACTCTGGGTAGTGTTGCATAACGTGAAACATAGTTTTAACCAAAATACCAGGATGATCCAGGAACAAGCTGTAACTTGATTTTTGGTGTTTTTATTTTCAGTTTCCCCAGTGAATACTAGCAAGTGTGCAGAAGTGTGTTTTAATCAATCCTGATACGTATCCACATACATTGCCATCGAGAATGAGGTTAGTGCATTACAGCCGCTGCGGGAACCTTAACTCACTTTCATTGACTTTAGGAGGATTAAGTCAGAAACAATACTATTTTAATGCCTTTTTTTTTTTATTTACTTGGCAAATACTCTTGTCAATTTAAAGTTTTCCGTGGGAGGTATCAAGAGGTCACTGAAATTATCCTGTGCAAGGGAGGGAGAGTGGCTGAAACCTTGGCCTCCCTGCGGCTTCTTTCAGTGTTTTTCTTCATGTCGTTGGTGCTGTACTCGGCACTTTCCCCCCAGCTTCTATTAGAAGGGGGAGTGAGTGAATGTAAAAATGTTAGTGAGAAATGGAGGCAAGAGACACAGAGAAGGCTTCCCTGCTGTTTTATTTGGCTTATTCTAGGCCTCGGTAACAGTAAACTTAGTCACAGAAAGTGAGTATAGAATGTATCATCTGCTATACACAAGAAACTCCCAGATGCTTTCAGCACATTCTTTTTCCCCAGTTCATTCTATTATTCTACACAGTCTTCTGTCCAAGGATCACAAAGCCTTCTGACCTCTCTGTTATCCTATGGCAAGGAAATACAGTTCCCTAAGGCTGAAAAAGCATCAGGGTTTGATTTCCAGAACTGAGGTACCTGCAATTTTCATGAACATCGGTGTAACTGTAAGTGAGCAGCATGTTTTTCAGACACCACTCAGACAGACAGAAGCAGAATGGAGGGGCGGGAGAGACACCCCACATCTTACAGGCCTTGTATGCAAAGCTTCTGTATTTTAGCTGAAAATACCTGAGTAGAGGTATCAAAGACAGCTTTGTCAACGCTAGTGACTGTAGGAAGGGATCTGACTTGTTTCACACTATGGATTAGTGTGATCCCTCTAACAAGCCCCCGTGGTTTATCATATGATAAAACAGGCAATTTCACAATTACTAGAGTTTTTTAACCATTTCAGTTATACATTTCTCACATTTTTAACGGTGTGTGAGGCAGAATAAAACATCCATGGAGTGTTCTGCCAGCAAGCGAAGACAAAAATATTGCTAAGTAAGTACATTACGACTTGATTAATGCAAGATAAACATTATACACTACACAGCTTTTGCTCCTCAGCAGGCCTATTTCACATTGTATGCTCATACAGAAATTTCTCTTACTAACAGCGCACAAGCAGTCTTGCAGCATCCTTGACAGACGAGCTTTAGGAACTCTTATGGAGTGGTTTAAGTTATAGCTCCATCTGTTATACCCCATCCTTCCGATGGCGATTGCTTTCACTGTGGCAGAATAAGCAGCATGGAAGATGCGCTCACATCCTCACCAACTGCAGCTCAGAGCCTGGTTTCTTGGCTCAAACCTGTCCTCAGCAGTTCGACGAGCACCACGATGCTTTGTGCCGAAGCACGAGGGTGGGCGCAGGCTTCATTCTGCTCATCCTCATCATCGTCGCAGAGGGAAAGAACAGAGTGCTGAGAACAGGAGCATCCTAACAGATCACAGTGGGATTTGACTCAAGCTTTCTTTACGTTTTACTGGGAGGCCTTATGACTGTGGTCATCCATGCTCCAGTATTGTATGTATGGCTAGATACTGGTATTTATGGTGGAAAATCCGTTCATTACTGATCTGAGCAGACTAGTTACTGTCGTATCACTGTATGGTTAACAAAGGTCACAGGCCAGGATTGAACTGTGCTCCCTTTCCCAGCTGGAAATACTTAACCCCACTCTCTGTTAGAGGCAGAATTTGCTGGAGTCTCTTCCTGGACAAACAAGGTTGCCCAATGTAGAGGAAGCAACAGTGGTCATCTGAGGGAAGGGTGAATTAAGTGAATACAGTGAGTTAAGTTATTCAGGGCGCTGCAATCATTAACTGGTGTACTAAATTCCATAGTGGAACAGGAGATACAGTTCAGCGCAATCAGGCTTTGTGACAGCTGAAAAAAAAGTTATGTTATTAATAGCTAAAAAGCACGTTAGGGATGTTTCACTGCTGTGGAAATAATTCTCCATGTATATTTACTAAGAGTAAAATTCACTACTACTAGATAAGAATAATACTACTAATAATACTAAATAATATCATCATAATAATAATACTAACTAAACTGTTAAGCATGAAAAACTAAAAAATACTAGTACTTCTTAGAATTAAAAAGGCACGAAAATGTGTACAGCGTTAAGTCCAAATTTACTCTGTTGAGAAGCCCAGCTGCCATGGTAATCTTCCTCACCTTTTGATTTTCTCTTTCAAAGTTTGAAGAACAAGACTAAAATACTCCAAACCGCCATGTAAGTTATCAAAACTAACATCGATGGGAAAGGATCAACTAAGTGTCGTACAAGAATGGTAAATTAGGTGCATTTTATTACTTTTAGACATCTTTATTGAGAGTTGTTACAGCTTAATGCAGAGGAAGAAACGAGAGTTTAGAGGAAGTACAACAGCTAGAGCAGTTTATAAAAAGGAGACTGACCCTTTAAGCAGTGGTCATGTAGGTATAGCTCCACAATAGATAGCGCTCTAGCTCATTATGTAAAGGCATCTCAGGTTTTCTGCCTTTTCTATATCCCCATCAAAGCAATCACTTCTCCAGAAAAAGGCTAGGTAACCTTACTTTTGCAAAACTACGCTGATGACATTTAAAATAGTTCTAGCAGCAATGAAACAAAGAGCGGTGAGAACTCCTGACTGCTGATGGAAAAAGTAGCATTCCTCAAGTCTTGCTTGAGATTTAGAATTTTATTAAGAGAGCTAGAACCGCAGAGTTTTTTGCCTAAAATTTGAATCTGGGCAAGTCTTATCCTATATTGAGGGTGCAGCAAAAATGCATACTTCATCCCTTTCCCTAGAGAAGAGATTACTGTCAGGACTGTCTGCAGGATACAGCAAAAACGAGGGTACGTCAAGGACCTGATTATGGTTCCATTATCCTCAGAGCACGTCTGCATCAGCTTGAGCCACAGCGCTATTTAAAACTGAACTGTGTTTTCTCCTGGCTGACTGCGGTCCCTCGGGGAACATCCATCAGCCACGCAGAAGTGACTCATGCAAGGCCCCAACCTCACACTTGATACAGTCGACCTCAGGGATGACTTGTGGAAGAACTGTCACAGCCATCCTGAAACTAAGCAAATGCTGCCTCGCTGGAGTTTTCCCACTGTGCAACCCGCCTGCTTTTGGATTTTGTTGTGCAGCCAATGTGAAAAAACTCTCCCAGTCTTTGGCTCTGTGAGTTTTTAAACTACATCGTTAAAAAGAGAGTTAACAGAATTAGCTAAATCGCATCTTGGTTTAAAAGCGACTTGGAAATAAAATCAGATCAGAGGTGCTCAAGGCAAGCAATTTAGCAGGAGCAGCTGAACTCCTATATGTGTGTCTCACAAGTAACTACAAATTAATATGTCTTTATGGACGCAGTTCAATTAAGGTTTTAGTTGCTGAAGAAGTGTTTTTAAGACTCTTGCACAAGCCAACCATTAAAAACGCTACTATTTGAACTGATGAACTCATCAGCTCAGCTGGAAAACATCAACTTGGAAATGCATTTGAAGTGTGTATTGCGTTAACACACAAATTTAATTTAAAGGAAGAAGCTCTTTATGGATTTTAAAACTCGTACTTAAACTCTGCAAATAGCTCTATCTAAACTGCTATGATAAAAAAGGCAAAAAGAAATGTTGTAATGGTAACCATCGGTTTCAGTTGGATGCTGAATGAACAATTGCTAAAATAAGATTTGAGAAAGCACACGATTATTTAGGAAGAAAGACGTTTTGATGGCTTGAAAAATCAAAATTGTAAATTTTTCTTTGGTTTATCACAATTAATAAAATTAAGTAGAGCCCAGCTTCGTTTGAGCCTCGATGAGGTGCTTGTAGTGGGGAGATAGAAGTCAAATCAGTAATTTAGTCAGGGACACGTTTCTACCCCACACTCTGGCTGAGGGGAAGATTGATACAAAGTCCAACCACACACAACGTCGTAACTGTGCTAAAAGTGCCATATTTTGCTTTATTTAAATTTGCATCTAGTCATTTGGGGAAACTGGACATCCCGTGCCATCCCTCCAGAAAAGAACGCAAGGATTGCATGACCGACACCAGCTGAGAAGCTGTGCTCCATCTAAAGGCTCGATACCCAGTTCAGCAAGTTCTCTTGTAGTTCTCCATATATTTTTGATCTGTAAACTATTTGGGAATAATGTCGTTTTGTAAGCGTGCCAAGCTTTGTGGTTCTGCGTGGAGTTTTGGGGAGCTGGTCTGGTCCAAGGAAATACTTGCAAGTCAGAGGAAGGTTAAGCACTTCCACGCCGATTCGGGCTCACCGGCTGCCAGGTCTCCCCCACAGCTTTCCAAGCAAAGCGCCCCCCGCCTGGGGGCTTTGCCCCCGCCCCAAACCACGGCGCGGTCCCGCAGCCCGGCGGGGGGAGCGCTGTCCCCTGTGTCCCCCGGTGTCCCCCGCCGCCGCTATGCTGCCACCTGCCGGCTGTACGGCGGAACCGCCGCCCCCCGCAGAGCGAGCCGGGCTTGGGATGCGTCTGCTCAACGCCATCCTACGAACTCCTTGAGTTGAGGAGAGGGAGGGTTTTGAAAGGGAGTAGTTTTCCCTACAAAAAACTGTGGGAAAAAAAAAATCTCCAAACCACAAACCCCTTAACATAAAAAAATCGTAAATTTTCAACACTTTCAAGCAAGGTTGTGAAGCTTTAGAAGAGACGGGTTAGCGGAGAACGCGCGTCTGAGCAAACATAGAGCATTTATAGACACATCGGAGCAAAAGGGAGAGAGAAGCACTAAAAGCTGAAATAAGAATTATTGGCAAATGTTCTAGATGTTTACAAAAGCACAGAGAACCTTTGCAGGTTCCAGGTACACTGGAACTTTGTTTCAATCAGCCATTTGCTCACCAGACCACAGACACATTGGTGAGCTACTTTGGTTCATGTTGCCCAACCAGGTACTGCATTTTTCTGAAGTACCTTCTAGCAGGGAACATCACATATGCACTCAAAGTTCAGCAAACTGAAGAGCAAAAGCATCTTCAGGCTCTGCTCTTCAAAAAAGATTCCAGGCACCGATGCAGGAGGTAGGATTATTCCACCTGCCCAGTTCAGAAGAATCCAGGAAGCAGTTGAGGCTCCATCTTCCTGGCGCAGGCCACAAGGACACGTTCTCTCCCGTTCTGCCTCTCTGCTGGGGCTTTACTCCTTTTTCTGGTGCAGGTCAGAAAACTCAAGGCATACACACAGCTATAAATGGCTGGGAGATCCCAGCATCATGGACTACGCTCCCAGCTGCAGGGCAGTGCAACAGAGGCATTTTGGGTTTGGGCTTCTGGCATTTGGTTTTTTGGGAGGGGTGTATATGTGGTTTTTTGTTTGTGTGTGTTTTGTTTTTCTTAAAAAAACCCAAAAAAACAAAAAAACCACAAAACACAAAACCCACACACTAGGGCTGGTTCCAGGGGTCAAGAAGACAGACTGAGGACAGGGATATAATATGAAAGAGTTTACAGAGTATGTTTTGTGCCAAAAATACCACTCTATCTCTCCATTCACTACTAGAATTACAACAGAAAATTCTTTATAGTGACTGCAATATGAATACAAGCCAAACGCTCAGCTAATTTCAGTAAGTTATTACATACAGACCAATAAATCATCCTGGAGTCACACTCTCCTTCATGTCATTCTAACATACATTAACTAGGAATTTAAAATTTCACCCAAAAGTATTTCTTTAGCAGAGAAACTTATTTACTGTGTCAATTTTAGGTTAGCTCTTGAGGGATTTCAAGGATATCCAGTATCAGTTGGCAGGTTTGAAGATTATCCTGGAAGAGCTGTGCACAATCTATGCATATTTTTCAAATCATTAATTGATAAAAAGCTCCATGTCTGTAAAGCTTGGAGTCTGCAGATTATGTCCACTTTTCTCACTAGAAGCACGCCAGCACACTGCGTAAGAAATGAAGACTGTCAATAATGATACGATTTCAATTTAAAAAGAATTAAGCACCCCTACCCTGTAACACCTTGAGAAAATTCAAAACCATAGAGCACAGAATATACCAGTGAGTATACATTCTTCTTTCTATATGGTTAATCCATATTCTTTTAAATCTCAAGGTTTTGGGTCCTTCCTTTCCCCAAAAGGTGGGCGAGGTATGATTTGAGAAGAAAAAGTGGAAAAATGGAAAATAATGCAGACTCATTCTTTATTAGTCTTTAGAACGTTATTTCGTAAATGTCATCAACGATGCAGCTCTGAATAGATTATTCAGTAGTGAAAAGTGGAATGGAAGAGAAACCTAGTGAAAAGCCCCAAAATTTACTGTGGGAAGTTAAGAAAAAAAAAGAAAAAGGGGAGGGGGAAGGAAAAGAGAAGCAGCATAGGACAGAACCAGCCCTGTTTCCAACAATCACACTTCCACATCAGATGAAGCAAGAAGTGTTTATCAAGTAAATAAGGGTATAAAAAAACTAACATATTAAAGGCATTTATGATTATTAATTTTATTCTCATCATAGAGCCCCAGGATACAGCTGAAATAGAGAAAGTTTGGTCTATCTTTAAGAACTGGATGTGTTTAAAAAAAATTAACACTTTTCAGTGGGCAAAACTTTAATAACACCACCATAAAACAATAATACAAAAATCATGTACATATTTGACAGTTCTAAATAATACATATATATATACACACTTGATTTTACTTTGTGGAAAAGTAACTTGTGCCAGTTTTAGATTGTGACTGGCTGTAGTTGAGGAAAAGAAAAAATTATCTATTTCTCTCCAATAGGGCAGCTGGAAATTAGACCATTCCATTAGATTTAGATTAGATTGAGATTAGATCATCAGAAGTAACAAGAGACTGACTGTATGGGTAAACCAATAAAGCTGTTCCAGAGATGACTGGAAAACAACAGCACACCTAATGTCTGCCCTGCACAGAGTACTGCTTTGACAGGAGGAACATGGAAATGTCAGTCAGAAGACCTCTTCTTTCTTTCAGGATGGTGGAAATCAAGCTACAAAACAGGAGCAAGAAAGATGAGCAGTATTACATAGCACTTGTGCCTGCAATATTTCATTTCCCCCCCATGGCTGCTGGAGCCATGAGTGTAACAGTTAAGAATTTAAAAAACAAACTGGAAAAAACCCGCTCCTTTGAATTCAACAGCATACTGTATTGCTATTGAGCAGATTACAAAATTCAAAAGAACTAAATACTTGGGATTTCAGGAAGGGGAAGGGGAAGAAAAATATTGGGAAAGAAGTATTCTAGCTCCAAATTAATTTTATGGTCTCAAAAAACATCAGACATTTCAATGACAACTGAAGTCCCAGCTTGCCTTGATTTAGAAACACCATTAAGATATTTCAGATGACACTGGTTAAAAACTGACAGAAGCCTTCAGCTTCAAAATACAGGAGGGTTGGGGTTGCTTTTTTTTTTGTTTGTTTGTTTGTTTTAAGAAAAAAGTGAAATACTCAAATACCACTAGATTAAGATGCTATTAAAATACAACCACAAGTGTCAATAAAAATGAAGTAATTTCTTTATGTAGGTGTAAAGAGAGGCTACTTAAAGTATGTAAGTTAATAGCTAGATGTGGGTACTTCCTCAACGCAGTAATGCTTCCAGTTGCTTAATTGTACCAGCCAACTGTTAATACAGCAGAAATTCTGTTTTAAATTATATGTCTTGGTTTTTGTATCAGAATATCTACAGGTATTCCTTTCTATATTTCTTTTGGAATTTGAGAGATTACAGGTGGGGGGAGGTTTTGCCATTGTTTTGGTTTTGGGTTTTTTTTGTTGTTTTTTATATTTTGGGCATCTAATATTTAACGAACACATACGCAAGTACACGCAAGAGAAGTGTATAGGTGTCTCAGCTTTAAAAGGCATGGTTTTCCTCTTTTTCATACAATCAACATTCTTCTTTGAAGTCTTGCATCTCCTGCCCCATGTTACATTCTCCACTACAATCTGTTACTCAGCTGTGCAGACTTCAAACACCGATATGTAGTACAGCATTAAGGGATTTCCTGAGTCAGGTTTATTCATCATTATCTGTAAAAAGCAGGACAAGGGGAGAGACGGGGTGAAAAGGAGCAACAAACGCACACAATCAAGCTGGGGTTACAAAACAAACTAGAAACCGCAATTTAGTAAGCAATAATATAAGAATTGACTAAGTTAGTCACCAATGAGGTGCCTTATCAAAACTGTCTTGAAAGCACAGTGTGTATGAATACTGAACAAAATGTCATCTTTCCTGGATTACTGAATTCAAGAGTTTCATCTCAAGTGGCCTGCTTCAGTTAGAACAATCCTCTTAGTAAAGAGCAATACAGATTTTCTTTTCTAACTTTTTTCATTTGAAGAGTATAAAATCTTTGAGACAGAAGCTTGTGAAGATGCTTCTGTCACTTGTCCTCTATTCACCTTTGTTAGCATACTATTTTTTGTCTGACATGTAAAGAACTACTTTAATTGTAGTTCTTTATATACTTTAGGACCAAAGTACTAGATGTACTTTAAATGCCTGAAATGCAAAGAACTACTTTTTCTTTACATTTTTGTATGCTACCACAGATTTGTAAAATACAGAATTAGAACTGAAGCTATTCAAAACAGCCACTTGTTAATCAGCATTTTGCAAGATGAAAGACAGCTCATTTTAATAGGATTCACCCAGACAACAGCTTACAATTTGTATGCCAACATTGCAGCAAATTGTCATTTAAGCCTTTTAGTAGTAGTTTTAAATATCTGTAAGGCAAAGTGGTAGGGAAAAGAAACTGGTAACACTATAGTTACCATTTTCTTCTGTATTGCTAGTCCTTTGGACACTTGGAAAAAAACCCCCTTGACTACCACAATATATCTTTTCAATTCTGTCATTAAATCAATAAATTGTGGTTGGAAATAAAAATATTTTTCAGACTCTTTTCTGTCATACTTTTATAACACAGCATGAAAACAACATGGACCTGGTTATTCTTACTGAGTGGTTCTGTACCAGTAGCAAGAAAAATTGAGAAAATGTAATTTGTATTAGAACTTTTTTTAATTATGTTTTTAAAACTAGTTCTTAAGACTTTTCTCTCCCAAGCATTTACATATAAAAACCATAGAAAGCCATAATATTATTTGGCCCTTTATTCACTGCTATTGCAAGACATTTGTAAAAGAATTTAAAAGATGCAGAAAGTAGACATTGGTTAACATGCATTAGAATATTTTTTCACAATTTAAATACATTAAATGGTGACCACTGCACACACTTCTAAAGCAAATATATATAACACTTCTGTTTTCAATGAAAATAGAGACTTTTTTTTTAAATTGACTTTTTTTTCTCTCCAATAAAGACTTTCATCATTAGAAACTTAAAATTATGTAACTACAGTTACATTTTTGACATGAGAGAAAAAAGCCCTCTCATTGATAGCGGTCTGTGGAGGTATTTCATAGAGTGCCTCCAAAAGATCTAGGAGTTATCTGCCTGCCCAGTAATATGTGCTAAGGTAGGCAGGGCTCCCAAGCAAGACAAATTCTTTTCATGCATTACTGAGCCACCTGAAAACTAAGATGGATGGTGCCCCCATGTCAAGTTCTTCTAAAAAATGAGTTCTAGGATAAAGCAACACGGAAATTTTCTTTACAGAAAAGTGGTGATGCTGCAATCCGGTAGGAATAAAATGTTTTGAAAGAACAGTATTATTTTAGCTAAAAATTAATTAATTCTTAAGATAAAATTGCTTTTAATTCTGAAAGTTGTATTCTAGATTTCCATCTTCCCAATCTGCACAACTATTTTACAGAAATTAGACAGTTATACTACTACACCTTTCATAAGACGACTATTGTTACAGTTGACTGTATATGTGCAAACAGTTAAATCAGAGTGGTTAGCATGCTTAGTCAAAGCTTGGCATGTTTTGTCGCAGGAATAAAAACAGCCTTTGTAAAAAGAAAATTATTTTTATCAAGTTAGCCAAAATATAAGAAAGCACAGATATGTTTAAAAATATATTTAACCTATTGTGTATGACCAAGAGAGACAAGCCGTAAACGCCAGGATACAGTGAGATTACCTTCTTGGTAGGCTCCGTCTGCCATTACTAGGTGAAGTATTTTGGCATACAGGTGTTTGTGTTCATTTCCAAGAATAGTCTGAACTATGGTTGAACAAATATCAATATTTTCATCTTCATCTTCATGTATAGCCTGGGAGAAAGGACAATCCATGTTACCAAATTTAAAATGGGTATAGAATTAAATAATTGAAGTTTATTAAATGCAATTCACAGTTAAGCCCAAAGTTTTCCTCTTTAATCCACTGGCACGGTATTTTCTCTGTTAATATTCTAGCGTGTCAAAACACAGTAGAAGACTAAAGAAATAAGCACTGGTTCTAGTCACACAATGCAGTGAGTTACTGGCACAGTAAACAGCCCTAGGTACATTTATCTTGTTTCTTAAAATATTTTCCACTTGAGCTTATTCCACAAACCTTTATTTTCTCATAAACTTCAATGAATTTATCAAAGCCTATTTCCTGCTCCAGGTTATATCTCAGCTCTTCCAAATGGCTGAAGATACTATCACATTCTTCACATTCACTGGCAATCTCTCCATCACTGTTATCTATAAAGAAAGAAAACAACAGTAAATCCCCCTCAGTTTTCCTACATTCTTAATGTTGTTTCCATGTCCCTGAACGTGACATCTACACAAACCTCAAATTGTAATGAAAGCAGGTAAGCTCAGGAACACTAGATGATGTTGGCAAGGAAACAGGAACAGTTCCTTTCTTGAAAAAGGAAAGGAATTCGGAATCCCAAACGGGAAGCATCTAGCTGTCTCCTCTAAAACCCCACTCTGGTAGTTAGCCATAAGGGTATTTGTACTGAAGGAAAACAAGGTATGGTCTGAAAGCAGGTTTTTCTTTACCAAAAGCAGTGTTAGTAGGTTAAGTTCTACATAACCTTCCACATATTTCTGAGGTGGAACTGATGGAGGGTTCAGTGGCTGTCCCACACTAGGGAAAAGAGCTCCTTAACGAAGCAGCTGCCTTGTAGCAGAACATAGGGAGATGTATTTTAAGAATCAGTTATTTAATTTCTGCACTGAGATGCATCTTGTTCCACAAAGCAAGTCTAGAAAACCCAGTACTAATTTAGCTACAAAGTTCTTCATTCTTTTATAAGTCCATATCCTTTGTGTAGCAAATTCAGTATGCCAATTTGTGTGATAAGATACGCAACAAAAGTCAAGATGATTTTGTTTAGAGGCTACAGAAACCTTACAAATAGGTCTGTAGCAGTCAAACATTAGGTAAATTTAACAAAAAAAAAAAGGCTCTACTTAAAAATACAAGATAGAATCCCTATGTAAAATCCTATTATAAAATACAAATTATTTTGCCTAAGAAAAATACTTCCTTAAAGAAGCATTTGAATTATGAAAGGGCTTATCTACCCAGAGAAAAAAATATACAACTCTTTAGATTTCAGAGCTTCTATTAGCAAATCTTTTTTTTTTTTAAAAAAAAAAAAACAAACCCACAACACAACAACATAGTGTTGCCTGGTAGGTCACAGACTTTGGAATTTAGTATTAAAACTCTACTGCTTTCAGTTCCTATACGTGACTAGTGTAAGGTATAATTCTGACCAGATCATATCACTCATTCAAGTATCAGTCATATCAATAAGATATTATTATTGAAATAAAAAGAAAACTTGTATTGGATTAAAAGACCATTAGATGACTTCAAATCCTGTACTGAACTTCTGAATCTTGGATAGATTTGGTTTCAAGTTCTGTCTGTTCCCCTGAGTTTTGAAGGCCTCCTGCCCACCCCCAACAGTGAAACCTGCAATTCTTTTGAAGTGTCATGAATCGAGAAGGTGGGACACTGACCCCTAACGCTATGACGCTTGAAACAACAACAGAATCACAAACCCAGGCAGTATTGCACATTATTAGCATATAACATCAGCGTTGTCAAAAAAGAAAGAAGATGGTATTACCTAAGTTTATTTTACCTTAAAATACTTTTTGGAATGTATTATATAGAAAATATCTTAAAGGAATATTCACAGATTCTCAATTTGTCTAAAATTATTTTCAGTAAACCAAAATTACACAAATGCTATGCTTCAGATTGCTTATTGATTTTATACTTTTTTTTTTATATACCTATATTTCTAAATGCATTTTGTTTTACAGCAGTAGTAAAGTACTCTTATTTCAACCAGAAATTAAATAACAGAACTGAGACTTGAGGACTTGTGTATAGCTCACGCAAAATGCTAAGAGCAGTAATAAATTTTTCAGTCTCATTTTTAGTTTGACTGCATTAATAGCTATTTTAGGCTAAGGACAAGGTTAATAATTTCATGTTCCTTTTGATTGCCTGTTAAATTACTTAATTGTAATTGAAGCTGGATCCCAGATACTCCAGTCACGTCAATGACTATTTCTTTTTCACTCTTACATTGCAGTTATGAATTATTCAAAACGTATTATGTGCGCAGTCTTTGATCTTCCTTGAAGACAAGTTTTAGACAACTAGAGAAGTGACTGATAATCTCTGCCTAACAAACAGCCAACACTTAATTTGCAACACTGAACATTGCTTCGATGTTGACCTTAATCAGAAAGTCTAAATATTATCTGGTGGTTTTTTTAATTTTTCTGTATAAAAACTATTAATTAGAGCTTTATTTCAGTAGAAGTACACAATAGAAAAACATTCTTCTGTGTTTGGATTGTTAACATCAATAAATAACTTAGAAAAGAGGCATAACAGAAATTATACCTGACTGCCATTCTTCATTAAGTGCACTTTCACTGCTGGGGTTATTTTCATCTCCTTCCTCCAGCTCTGTACCATTCGTTATGCATCCGACAACATTAGCCTTTAATGTAGACTCCTCCTCTTCACTGAACTCCTCACTAGGCTGCTCCCTAAGCAACTGTTCCATCGAGGCCCGGAGTTCCTGCAAATCTGTATCTGCCTCCCCAAACATACTAAAAGAAAGTGATATAAAAGTTATGTAATTAATACTGTGCAAGACACACCCTTTAGGAAGAGCTCATTTCTTTTGTTACGCCAACAAACTGGAAAGCCAATGGAGCTGGAGGAAAAAAAAAAAAGAAGAGACATTTTTGTCCTCAGTCCAACATGATTACAGCACTGATACCACTATATCACACAAGACATAGGGAATAAAGATTAGCAGCTAAACAGCTATCAGACCATTTCAGAGAAAGAGGATGACAGATCTCTATTCAACTTAACTAGTAAGATAACTTCAAAATCTTTGTACTCATGCCCTATTACAGAACCCTGGCAAGTATAACATTGCCAATCCAGATTAAAATGTGTCTGGAGCAAGAACAGATCTAGGTTTTATCAGAACAGATACACCAGATGATTCTGTCCCTACAGGCTACCCAGGCAGAGTCAGATTTTGAAGCCCCTGAAAGAATTAGGGGGATTTGAAGGACATCCCAATACAAGAGTAGAGAAGGAAGATGAGTGAGATTCCCAGAACATACAAAGAAAAGAAATTCAACAAATCTTTATTTCTAGAAGAGTGGTAGCCATCAACTTTGATCTGCTTCAGCAGAATGCACAGCAGAGAAGACAGAATAGCATCTTGGATGGAATGTGGAAAGGAAATTCAGACAGCTATTGTAAGCAGGACATCCCATTAGCTTCTCAATTCTCTGAAGACTCAAAGTAAATGGTGATTCAATACAGGATTTTTAAAATGTGGGTAAAAACCCCATGCTGGTATACTCTGTATAATCGTTACTGTCTAATCAAAAATATTCTTGATCTAAGATGCCTGTTGAAATACTTGAGAAACTTGATGCACTCACATATCCTCAGAATCAGAGGGCCCTTCTTTGGCTTGCTCGTCTTCCGTATCATCTGTTTCAAGATTATGCTGATGCTGCACATCTGCTACACTGGGAACATCAACTAAAGTTCTGTACAGTTTGTAAAGATCCGGGAGCGAACATGTTCTCAACATCTGCAAAAGTAATAGAAAGCCTGTTTGGTAACAACACTAAGACAATCTGAGGTTACAAAATACTTTAAAATGAGATTATTTTGGTCCTTTTTCATTTAAGGGTCAATTTCAAAATAACTAAGTGTCTAGCACGGGGCCTTTAATTGTTGAAAAACTGACATCTTGATTTTTGCCTCTCAGCTACAAGGAAAGCATTCCTTCTGCCTTCATGAGTTACAGTGATTGAAAAAGCTTTAAGAACATCAACTGACATACAGATTCTAGTTTTGTGCAGATTTGTTTGTTGCCTTGACATCTATCTAAAGAAAAGGAATGTTGCAGGAGATAAATAATATATGTATGGAATTGTCTACAATGTATGCCATGACAATCACTTACATCTTAGAACCATTTCAAGTAGCTGACAAAGGAATATTTTTAAAAATGACATTTTATTATTTCTCTGGGTTAGTCACTGAAAACAGTAACTTCTGTTTACGGTCTATTTCAAGGCAGTTCCACGGTATTAGAAACACATTCATTACAAGCAGTATTACAAGTTTTTTCTAATTTTTGCAGCAATTTGTTGCAATGAAAATAACTAAGATGAAAACAAAGTAACCATTTGCTCAGAAATCTACCAGATTTCTTTTAAGAAATCTAAGAATCCCCCAAAATAACTAAATAGTCACCATAGTATTAGTCACCCGCACTAAGAAGTTACCAATAAGCCTCACCTTCCCCCAGCATAGCTCTGAATACATGCGTGTTCAGTGCTTGCTCCTAACGAAACCCCCTAAGTTTTAATGGAAAAAAAATAGTTCCTCAGCTGCAATTTATACCACCACAGTGTATTCACAAACACGCGCAAATATCAAACACTGTCAGCACATGGCCAGAATGTTATTGCTGAAGGAGTAACCACTCTTTTTGACCACTCCTACCAAAGTGAAGGAATAATTAGAAGACTCACTGCCCCACTATTTGAAAGCTTCAGGTATTTTGAAAAATGCTTCTTTTGCAATTAGCCTACTTCCGTTAGCACGCAGATCTGCCTACACATAGGACACTAACTCTGCCTGCCCTGCTCCCTGCTAAAGGCTTCCTTAGTTTCTGGGTATCAGCTGCAGCAGAGATACATTTGGGAGATTCCAGAAAGTCACATTTGCAGTTACTGCAAAGAACTACTGAACTTCCTCTTGTTGCAACCAAATGAGGAAAGGGAACTTGCTGCTCTCTGTCATCAAGTCTACTGCAGCAGTAACAACACCACACCGGTTGCTCTTCTCCACGTTCTCTGCTATTACATAGAGCTCCTCTGGTACTGCATTAACAATTCAGTGACAAACACAGTCAAAACACACGCCAAATATGCAGTAACAAGGGACATACTGAAGCAGTTCGTATTGATACACTGAAGAACTTCATTAGAAAGCATATCCATTACTCTCTTAATCTGATGAGGGTACAAAGAATGCTCATCTTCCCTTTACTCACAAGTTAGCTTTTCTGTAATTATCATCCAACTGCCAGATAAACAGCTTCATCAACTAGGGAAGTTAACGATCGACTAACTCTTGAGAAATCAAAATTAGAGTCATGAATCCATTTATGTGATTATATGGTTCTGTGAAAACCAATACAAGCTTGTCAAGCAGTCTTATTTTTCCAAAGATGCAAACAGCACTATCCCTGATACTATGCTTCCTAGCAATGCGTCAACCAATAGATATTATCCAATACTCAATTACTGATCAAGTACTGCAACACTTTTTATGCACTCACAAAAAAAGGCTGGGAGTCAAAAGAAGAAACATTCTTTATCTGGTATTCCACCACCCAGGAAATTCTTTACTACCTATTGACTAAATGCAATGCAGGTGTGCAAGTTGCCAGAGAACCCTTGCCAGCATTGTTTCTCCAAAAAGCAGCTCTTTTTATGCACTTCGCAACCCAGGCAAGTATTGCACATAATTCAAAGAAGTACGTTTCATCTACTAATTCCACAACTATTCTTAGAAAGTACTTTAAATTCGTATCAAAACCACATTCCACCATCCTATACTTGTTTCACTGACTGTGGGCTGCCACTCAGCCCTATGTAGCTGGTCAGGACATGCCTTCAAGGAAGCAGTTCACTCCATTCACACTCTTCCCACTACACAACCAGAACCTGTACCAGTTGGTTAAATCCTACAGGAAAAAAAACCCAATCACCTTGTTGCCAAGGTGAATCACTTCTGTTGCCAGAAATTACAAGACACCTTTGCTGATCTGTTCAGTGTTTATGATGGTAGTCCTAAGTCTGAAAAAAATGTTGCATGAGTCCTGCTGATACAATGAGCACAGTGCAGTCACGGCCAGACAAATACAAACACCTGCCAAAACAGTTACACCATCTGTTCTGGCCTCATTCTGCCTCAATAAGAAAATAAGTATATTACTATTATAGAAATAAAAGTATTCCTTTTCTGGTTGGGTTTTGTTGGGTTTGTTTGTGGGGGTTTTTTTGTGTTTTGTTTTGGTTTTTTTTTTTTTTTTAAACTTGCCTTTGGATCATTTGCATCAAACAGCCCTGTAGAAAGTCCAATCAACAATGAACTTTTGCCTTTATTTTTTGCTGGTGATATGGAACGTGAACGAGGTATGACAGCTTCTTCCTGTGAAGACTGAGCTGACAGAACTGGTGAGGCTGTGGGTACAGCCAGAGGCTGTATTACCCTCTGGAATAAAGGTTCAGGCTGCAGACAGTCACTGGAACATGCTTCTGACATGGGAAAAGAAAGTCTGTTAGAAGTCTAAATAGATTAAAACGCCCAAACTCTTAAGCAAAAGGTAACTAAAGTGAATATAACTGATTTCTGTTGTACAATTAAAGCACCTTAAGAGTATTAAGACCTCTTTGGATTATTTTAGTATATACATTATAATGCAAAATTCTTCCACTTGAAGTTTTTGAGAACAGCTGTAGCCCATTCTGTTCTCATGCTTTCTAGTTTCTCATTATCCAGTCCATGCCTTAAATTATGGCGTCATCCATTTTCATCTGTTGCTTCTTGACTTATACTAGACTTCTTCAAAGCTACCTCTACAGAATTTGCCCAAACACTGGCGGGGGCGACCTAGTTTGCTTAATCCACCCATAAATAGATGCAATAGTATCACTAAGGGTACTTGACAGTATTGCTGATGTGTTTTCTGTTCTACTGTAAAACATGCAGACCTTCTGAAGTTACCTCAAAGGCCTCCAGGAGCAAACAATTCTTCTAATGCAATAAAGATAAAAGACTATCCTTAGCTCGCTCTTTGGGGGTTAGTGAAGAAGTGAGAAGGGACGGCTCAAGTACTCTGTACTGGCAGCTACAATAAATAAAATAGACTTCAACAGACCTTCTGGATCTTCCTTTTGTGGTTGAACCTTGTCAAGCGCTACTTTCTCAGAAGCTGCCTCATTTCTTCTGTCATGTTGTGTCATCCTATTATAAAATACCACATCCAGGGGAAACACCATGTAAAAATAGTTGTTACTCTACTGAAAACATCCTCAGCCACCAAGTGCAGTGAAACTAACACAGCAAACAGGCAATGAAGCTTTAGCTAAGCTTAACATTTTAACTGACATATCTAAATCCTAACTCAGTTAAAGCTAGTTGTTTGATCTGGAGAGAGAGGGATCAGAAGAAGAGAATACTTACTTATCCTCTTTCTCTTTTACCCACACTTCATTTACAGCAATGGGAAATTCCTTATTCTCCTTATGCTGGTGCTTTTTACCTTCTTCCACTTCTTCCAACATCTCTGCTTCCAAATCATCAGGCTCTAAAATAAATAAATTTGTATACCTCATTAAAAATGAAACCCGACCAAAGAAAAAGACAGGAGAGCCTATACATCTTAAGGTTACACTTAAAGCCTTCAGCTTTAATAATTTTCTGCGTTTTGCAGAAGCAACTGACATCTTGTAACCCCAGAGCTAAAAGTTCGTTTCTGACACGCACAAAAAAAATGTCTTAAAGCTCCAACAAACTATGTCTTCTAAAAAACTCAGTAACATTCCCATAATGTCAGCAGGGTGCTGGTATCATATATTGGAAAAGATTCTAGCACAATTGATGCTGAAAAACACAAAAAAACCCCAACATCAACAACAAAATTGAAGCACTTTAGAATTCCACTTGTATTCTAGAGAGTTTTCTACAAGCACACAAAAACAGTTTCTGGAAATTTACAAAATACATTAGTGAATCAAATTACAACACAAGCATAGGAAAGCACTTGGTCCTACCCAAAAGGTGTTACTAAAAACCAGCACATTCCTTATCGGAATACAGAAGAGTATACAGGATTGTTACTTCCCTCATTGAATTGGAAAACAGATTGTAATTAGAAATGACTTACCATCCAGCATAATAGGTTTGCTCTGCACCTGGGTAGGTCCAGTTCTTGGAGATCCTTCTGATATACTCATGTCAGACTCCGTGATACCAACTGGTACCAAAGACTGAGCTCCAACAGCAGGAAAAGCTTTCTCTTCCTTCCCCTCTTTCACAATTACAGACTCATTATCTCCTTGAAGAGGTTCTGCAGTACCTAACACAAAATAATTCTCCTATTTAAACAGTGCTTTGACATGGTTTGATAATGAACTACAATGTGACTACAGAGTGAGGTGAGAATTTTCGTTTCTTTAAAGTGAAACAGAATATAAAAGTTTACATGTTTTTATTATAACTATTATGAAGAGAAAAGATAGACTATTAAACTTGAATTTTACTTGCTGCATTATTTGACCCGTTTAGTGGACAATGCAAAGTCTGTGGATGTTGCCGACCTAAACTTTAGTACAGCCTTTGACAACATTTCCCACACCATTCTCCGGGGCGTCCTCTTTGTTAGGTAAAAAACAGCTGATGGCCGGGCCCAAAGAACTGTGGTGAATAGAGTAAAATCCAGTTGGTGACCGGTCACAACGGGTGTTCCCCAGGGCTCAGTACTGGGGCCTGTTCTGTTTATATCTTTATCAACAATCTGGACAAGGGGATCAAGTGCACCCTCACTACGTTTGCAGACAAAACCAAGTTGGGCGGGAGTGCTGATGTGCTCAAGGGTAGGAAGACTCTGCAGATGGATCTGGACAGACTGGATCGATCGGCCAAGGCCAACAGTATGAGGTTCAACAAGGCCAGGGGCCAGGTCCTGCACTTCCTACACATGCAGCACTACAGGCATGTGGAAGAACAGCTGGAAACCTGCCAGGCAGAAGAGAACCTGGGGGTGTTGGTCAACAGTCAGCTGAACACGAGCCAGCAGTGCACCCAGGTGGCCAAGAAGCCCAACAGCATCCTGTCTCATCAGAAATAGTGTGGCCAGCAGGAGCAGGGAAGTGATTGTCCCCCTGCACTCAGCACTGGTGAGGCCGCACCGCGAATACTGTGTTCAGTTTTGAGCCCCTCACGACAAGGCACACACAGAGGTGCTGGAGCGTGTCCAAAGGCAGGCAACAAAGCTGGTGAGGGGTCTAGAGCACAAGTCTTACGAGGCTGAGGGAACTGGGGTGGTTTAGCCTGGAGAACAGGAAGCTCAGGAAGACGTTATCGGTCTCTACAACTATCTGAAAGGAGGCTGTAGCCAGGTGGGGGTTGGTCTCTTCTCCTCAGTAAGAAGTGATGGGACAAGAGGAAACGGCCTCAAGTTGTGCCAGGGGAAGTTTAGATCGGGTATTAGGAAAAATTTCTTCACCAAAAGCATTGCCAAGCATTGGAACAGGTTGCCAGGGAAGTGGTTGAGTCACCATCCCTGGAGGTATTTAAAAGACGGGTAGATGTGGCATTTAGGAACATGGTTCAGTGGTGGTCTTGGCAGTGTTAGGTTAATGGTTGGACCCTATGATCTTACAGGTCTTTTCCAACCTAAACAACTCTATGATTCTTTGGTTATAATTAGTAAAAGTTTATACTTGGGATAAACCTAAGTCCTTTTGTCCTTGGAAAGAACAAAAAGCAGGAGCTGACCAGAAAAAAAAATTCACTGATATGGTAAGTCACAGGATAACAAGAAGGTTATAGGACATATGCAATACAACATGCATGATGACATACTTTTAAAAAACAGACTTGTTTCTATTAATAAGCAAAGTCCAAGACTTTTCAACAAAATAAAGATCCGTCCCTTTCTGCACACCCCTAATTTCTTACCAATTCACTGAGTTGGAAATATTTTGGTGGCATCCAGTATCAGCTTAGGCTGATGTTTAGAACATTTAGAACAAGGCAACACCCCGAAGTGCCAAGCAAGAGTGAGGATAGAATACGCTTTTATGTCCTCAAAATTGTTTTTAGGAGACAAACTGGCAATCTGGCACATCCAGCACTTGCAGGACAGATAATTACCAGCTATACTTACCATTTATTACATCTAGATCTTCCAGTAGGTCGGTCTGCAGCTGCAACTCTGCTTCTCCTAGGATCTTGAGGACTGAATCAGTAGGGCTTTTGCCCCAGACTTTCCTGTGGGGTTCACCAAGGTCTAATTTAATTACTTCCCCCAGAGTTTGTCCTGTCCAAACACAAATACAGAAATTTTTAGAAGTTAGAAACTTTTATTCACTTTCTAATATAATGAACAAACAGCCTCCACAAAACTAAAAACTACAAAGCCAGACTTATGCCACCTCACCCCAAGTCAGACAGCCTAAAGACTGTCCTCAAAAGTCTACAGTTTTTCTTCTGCCAATTCCATTTGATAACAGGAATTATTCAATGCCAGTTAACATCTGCACCTCCATAGCAGCAGGAGATCTTTTCAGCAATTCAGGCACTCCAAAAGAAAACAGTATGAAAAATGTTTGAAACTGGCATGAGATGGGCCTAACTTCATCTGAAATGGGAAACTAGAAAGTCTTTGTTGTGATATCCTTTGACATTTGTTTCTGTTATTTCTCCCTCCGAGGAAAACAGAGGATATAAAGCAACAAAGCAAAATAGAGCAAAAGAAGTTGTTTCTCGATCTTCTAACATCCTAGTCATTGAAAATTAGTAGGCTATGAAGTACATTTGTCATTCTCAATGATTATTTATTTCTACAATGTGAAACAGATTCTTAATAAGGCACACTGAAACCAGGAAAAAGGTCTTCCACCCAGAAGACCAGAGAAGGCCAACAGAAAATTTGGAAAGACAGGCTTGATTTTTCAAAAAGAAAAACCTATGATTGATAAGGGCACAATAGAACTAACAGATATAAATTGAGAAAAACCTTCAGTTTTTATTATTCTACTGATGAAATACAAGGATTTTGAAGTGAAATAAGAAACCGTCATATATTTTAAGTGCTTTTTACTCTTTCTGTTAAATTAGTGCCTATTTAAAAGGCACTTACAAAGAAAGCTCAAAGAAAGTAGTCATGCATTTAATCAGGTAGCTATTTCTTGAAATCACAAAATTATTTGATCTTCTGAAGTCCAATTAATTACTCAGCCTGTGCCTTATTACTTATCCAAGGGAATATGTAGCCACCTGTTTTTCAGAAGCAGATGACACGCAAGTGATAACAAGACAATAATAATAAGGAGTACTTGCTTTATAAAAACAGACACTACACATGGTAAACTGATTTACTAATACCATGGTGACAAAAAAACTACTCACGGTCTGTTCCAGAGAGAGAATCTTCCATTGATAACTGAGCTAGAGGAACTACCAACTCAGCTGCCCCAGATTCCCATTTTTTGCGATCTCCTAAAAGTGGATGGTCACCTTCTTGTTGTTCCTTACCACCTTCAGTCTCAGCTGATTCAGAGGTATTTTTACACTCCTTTTTTCCCTTCTCATCTTCTTGAGCTTTAAGATTTTGATTTAATCTTCTCAGTATTTCTCGTTTACTCTGAAATAAGGGTCAACATTTAACACTTAAAATAGTACCTTTCTTAAAAGGAAAACTAAATCAAACTGAATACAATTTTACATACTTGCATTGCAAAATCTGGCTTTTTTATTTCCTCCTCAGCTTCCTGGATAGCAGTTACATTTTCATCCTTTAAGTCCAAGAAGCATGAAATACAATGTAGAAGAATATGTGAGAGAAAAATAATCTTGACAGTATTACCAGATGTAATAGCGAAAAATCACCTCTACACCCTTTTCATTGAGAGCTGCAGATAAACTGAGACAGAATGTATGACACTTCCGGTTTTATGGGGCTTCCCTAAGACAGAATTTCAAGGGCAAGTTCAGTCTTTGAACTGTCCACTATCTGAAAGTTGTGAGAAAATGAATCTGACTCAGTTTAAGCAGACAGGAGAAAGTTCAGAGCATGAAACGTAGAGGTAAAGCTAGATACAGCAAAATGCCACCAAATTCCAATAGGAAATGAGTAATTCTATAAGGGAACAAAAAGGTGTCAAGGACAGAGTCAAGGAGCACCTGTAAAGAAAAGCAGAAGGGAGAAGAGACAACTTTAGTGATTACAGTATACACAATGTCAAGTCAGTAAAGAATAAGAAAACAGTAGTTCCTCAATATCTGAAAACCTATTAGAAAGCCTGCCCAGATTAAGTTAACTGAGACTAGGTAGATGCGCAATTACACTAAGCTAAAGCAAATATTCCGTTATGTGGTGCATATTCCAGAAAACATTGTGCATTATTCTTAATCTGCCTCAATTATGGGGGCAATGAAATTTCAACTATTGCATAAAACCTTCCAAAAGGCTTCCAAAAGCAGCTTCATTTAGAAAGCCTATTTACTTTTCAAAATTGTAAAATAGTAAATATGTAAAATAATAAAACTAAAAATTGAAGCAAACGTGTAGAACTTGTAATCTTTGTGTGCAAGGCTTGTCTTCTCCAATTGCACTGGGTGCTAGTTTTTAGTCAGTTATAGTCACTTTCACTATATTCCCATATTCGTAGCCTTCAAGGTTGTATACAGCATATAATCCCACACTACAGTGAAATCTAGAAATAGGTTAGGTAAGAACCAAAAAGTTAGCATTCAAATTAACACAGATTGTGTTNTTTCATTGAGAGCTGCAGATAAACTGAGACAGAATGTATGACACTTCCGGTTTTATGGGGCTTCCCTAAGACAGAATTTCAAGGGCAAGTTCAGTCTTTGAACTGTCCACTATCTGAAAGTTGTGAGAAAATGAATCTGACTCAGTTTAAGCAGACAGGAGAAAGTTCAGAGCATGAAACGTAGAGGTAAAGCTAGATACAGCAAAATGCCACCAAATTCCAATAGGAAATGAGTAATTCTATAAGGGAACAAAAAGGTGTCAAGGACAGAGTCAAGGAGCACCTGTAAAGAAAAGCAGAAGGGAGAAGAGACAACTTTAGTGATTACAGTATACACAATGTCAAGTCAGTAAAGAATAAGAAAACAGTAGTTCCTCAATATCTGAAAACCTATTAGAAAGCCTGCCCAGATTAAGTTAACTGAGACTAGGTAGATGCGCAATTACACTAAGCTAAAGCAAATATTCCGTTATGTGGTGCATATTCCAGAAAACATTGTGCATTATTCTTAATCTGCCTCAATTATGGGGGCAATGAAATTTCAACTATTGCATAAAACCTTCCAAAAGGCTTCCAAAAGCAGCTTCATTTAGAAAGCCTATTTACTTTTCAAAATTGTAAAATAGTAAATATGTAAAATAATAAAACTAAAAATTGAAGCAAACGTGTAGAACTTGTAATCTTTGTGTGCAAGGCTTGTCTTCTCCAATTGCACTGGGTGCTAGTTTTTAGTCAGTTATAGTCACTTTCACTATATTCCCATATTCGTAGCCTTCAAGGTTGTATACAGCATATAATCCCACACTACAGTGAAATCTAGAAATAGGTTAGGTAAGAACCAAAAAGTTAGCATTCAAATTAACACAGATTGTGTTAAAAACGCAAACTGTGCGAACGTTTGCATGCTCAGTTTCACAACTGTTACTTAAATCAAATGGTGGCAGTTGAGGTAAACGTGTAAGCGTTTACAGTATGAGAACCCAGATCACAGAAAAGAGAAATTAGTCTCTAATACTGTTTTAGACAACACGACAACACAACACTATCAGATTCAAGTCTCTTAAACTTTATATTCTATGTTATAATCAGCACATGCTTTCAAATTCACTGAAAACAAGGATTAATATAAAATAGTCCTATCATTCAAAATTTATTTTCTCACTTCCACCAGATTACAAACTCCTTAATTCCTCTCTTCAAGAGGCTGATGAAAATGCTAGTTAGTTGATGTCTTCTTCCACTAATCATGACTGCCTTGACCAAAACTGAAATTGCACCCTAGGGTTCATCATAAAGAAGCCATTTTGTTCAAAACTGATTGAATTTGAGTTTCAATGTACAAATGTATTTCAACAGCTTCCAAGTTTTGGTTTCTTTTTAATTTTTTTTTCCTTCCCTAATTAAAAGCAACAAGTATCCTTAAAAATTTTTTTCTACCTAGTCTACACATTCTTCTAAAAATTCTTTTTCAAATCAGTTTGCGTTTTTTCCCTGTTGTTTGTACTCTCTCAGCAAAAGTACCTACCACACCCACTTCCTTCAAAGCAGAAGTCATGGATATGACTGGTGTACCAGGCTTCATTGGAATTTGTGGTTTTGGAAGAGCCGCTCCAAGCTCTTGTAGTCCATGCACAGGACTGTGTTCTGAAGCTCCCACATGAAAAGGCACATTAGGATTCTTTACCCCTTTCGCTATCAGCTGTACAGATTCAATTAAAAAATTTAAATCAATAAATTAACTTCAAGACTTTGCACATCAAGCACAGTATTATTAAATATGCTCATGTAAACCTTAAAAAAAGGACAATAATACCCCACGCTTTCACACGAAAGACAACTGTCAACTGCACATGTGAATGAAATACAGTTTAGCAGTTTCACAACATCCTGGGTTTTGTAGCAATATTTTACCAGTTGGACTTCTCACTCCACAGCACACAGACACAAAAGAAGGTTAAGTAAACTTTCGTAAGTTACAGATCATTAATAAAATGCTTAAGGTAATCCTAATTATTCTTAGGGTTATTGAATTCTTGAACCAAATTCGTCAATGAAGTATACCCAAGATTAGGCTTCTAATGAGGGAATTCTGACTGACAGATGCTCTCCTTAGTGTCAGAAGACAGCCTAATTATCTAAGCTTGGAAAAAAAAAGTCAGCATAAGATTTTAGTTACACAAAGATATGTCACTATATACTTTGACTGCATGTAAAGATTTATTTTCTTACATGTTCTTCCCAGGCTCTCTTCTCTCTTTCATATGCTTCCTTTCTCTTTCGCTCTAACTGTTCTTTCAGAACTGCAGCTCGAGCATTTGCCTGGGCCTGTATTAAAAAAAAAACAAGCAAGAAAAGACCAACTTAAAATCATAAAAAGCATTAGTACCCCACTCCATGGAACATTTTAAAAAGAAACTTTCTGGGATTACTTCATCTTGCTTTCTCGCACTTATCACTGTAAAGACCGTGAAGGGAGGACTCCACTAACAAATAAAAATCACCATGCAAGTATAACAACCAATCTTCTACATTGAAACAATGGCAACTCCTCAAAATTTAATTACAGTTCTTGATTTGCATGGTTATATTTTTAGTTTACACAGCAATATTAAACAACGTAATTTAAAATTAGAATCTCTACTCAAAATTAGTTTTGAAGCCAAATACATTAATCATAAGATATTAAATATTCAGTTTAAACTTTACATACTTACTCAACATAAACACAAAAAGCTTCAGTTGCTGTTTCACCTCTAGTTTTAAGGTAAGGCATAAGGTTATTTTTTTTTTTTTTAATAATTGCTCTTCGCAGGTGATGGTGAAAAAAAAAATCAGAGAAGAGAGTAATACGTGCTATGTATCATACGGAAGAGATAGTTATTGATATAAGAACACCACAGGGAATAGAGTTCAAATCAAACATTGGATTTCTGTGAAACACATTTGCTTTAAATGTATTTTACCACAGGTGTATATAGCTCACCTTCCAATCCACACATAGCCCATGTCAGCACGTGTAAGGAGTTTTGCCCTCCTTCATTCTTTTGACTAAAATAAAGTTATTTAAGGTACATCTTCCTTTCCCTTCCAGTATCAAAATGCTATTTTAGTTATGCCAAATTGCATTTAGGACTAAAGGTAACCTAGAGAAAAATCTCTAAGGCAGGGATGGAAAAAGATGAAAACCTCTTGTAGTGGATGTATGAACAAACTAGTGATAGCAAAATGAAATGTAAAAAACTTCATCAGATATGAAACAAGTGTGGAAAACAGTAAGTTCCATCCCCTCCCTCCCCCACAATTACCTTCTGCGCTTCTATCTTTTTGCGTTTCAGTTCTGCTTCCTCGCTTGATTCTTGTCCATCAGAACTGGCAGCTTCATTCTGCAAAGTAAGAGCCCTCAAAGAATTACCATTAATTCATGTATTTAAAAGCTTATTATTAGAAATAATTTGGCAAAACCAAGCAAGAATTTTAGGCAAATTTTTTAGTAAAAAAAAAATAAAATAAGGTTACGCCCACCTTGTCACCTAACAGGAAAAAAAATGACTGGAAAGAACTCTGGAGGTAGAAAAACTTTAGAAAAATAACTGGGCACTTTTCATAGGCAAAGGAATGAATACATATATTCATCTACATCTATCATAGGATACTATGCAGTATAGTTTAATATACAGTAGGAATAGATGAAAAATTATTCATCAAAATAAGGAATAAACATGTCTATGACAAGATTTGGTCTGAGACTGTGTTCCTCTAGAAGTGAGCCTCCACGCTAAAATTTGCATCTGCAGATCATGAAGAATAAAACCTCTTAAACCTGGTCTCGGAATTCTGAAAATTAGGTTAGGCCTACTTCCTGGAAAGATATTAATCCATTCTCTGTTCCTTTGTAGGTGGCACACCTTTTGGGTCATATAACATTACACACGGTAAGATACAGCCACTGGAAAAGGAAACTGGGTTCCTGATATGTCTAACAACCTATACAAAGAATTAATGTCATAGTCACAGTAAAAACATTTTTGTTTGATTCTACTAGCACAAGCAGCCTTGGCCTCCAGAAAAGGTTTTTGCAGAGTAGCTTTACATCTGCAGTTAGCCATACTGCAGGCAGAGTGTGGGTGCTCCCAATTTTGACAGGAAGTGTCACAGTTGCTCAGTGAAAAAAATGAAAGAAACATTGCAGTACAGCAATGGCTCTATACTCCTAACATTTTAGCACTGTTGTAAATATTCAAAGGGTACTCACAAGCCACAGTAAGATTTTGTAGGGCTGTCTATAGAGATAACTAGTGCTACTGCAACAGTTTTGAAGCTTGTCCAAAGTAGCAGAGGAGACAGCGAAAGTAGCACCAGATGCAGTTAAGACAGTACGTGCTTATGGTACATCAGCTTAGCATTTTATGTGAGTCAGTGCTAGTGATAACTTCACTGACCAGGTGCTACAGTAACTTCATAGACTTGCAAGACCTTGATTTTCGTCTTGTTCCTTAAGACAAACTAGAAAAATGGCCTATGTTGGTCCCTTAGCCACTCGCGTATCTTACAAAGTTTGCAGTGTCACCTCAGGTAGAAACGCAAATAACTTTTGCTCTCTCCAGAGCAAGGGGCCAGCAAGGCTAGAGGAGGGCCACAAAGATGATCAGAGAGCTGCAGCACCTCTCCTATAGAGACAGGCTGAGAGCTGGGGTTGTTCAGCTTGGAGAAGAGAAGGATCCAGGGAGACCTTACAGCAGACTTCCAGTACCTAAAGGGGGCCTACAGGAAAGGTGGAGAGGGTCTCTTTAGCAGGGAGTGCAGCGATAGGACAAAGAGTAATGGTTTTAAACTGGAAGAGGGTTGATTTACATTAGATTTTAGGAAGAATACTGTGAGGGTGGTGAGGCATTAGAACAGGTTGCCCAGAGAAGCTGTGAAGGCCCCATCCCTGGAAGTGTCCAAGGCCAGGTTGGATGGGGCTTTGAACAACCAGGTCTAGCAGAAGGTGTCCCTGCCCATGGCCGGGGGTTGGAACTAGATGATCTTGACGGTCCCTTCCAACTCTAACCATTCCATGATTCCATGGTCATTCATTTGAGATTTGAGAAGGGCATGGGTTCCTCTTCAATGCGCTGAAGAAGTTGTGCACCTCAATCAAGGGATTGAATTTGGCTCTCTTCCATCTCACCAGTGAGATGTAATCAAGGTTAAAGAAAATAAAGAAAACAATTCAAAACAAGTCACTAATACAGGAAAAAAGTAGAATATTTCAGCATTAAGAGACCCAAACAACAAAAATGAACCCCAAGCCCTACAGCAATGCAGAACCCTCTTTAGCTGGGACAGTGGTCCAAAGAAATTAAGCTGTACTGGACACCTTCTTGCCTTATACGTCCACTCACTCTACAGCACTTAATAGGGGTGCTTAAAAGTAGGGGCGAGACAGGAACATTTCTCTGGTTTTAAATCACAAAGTACAATGTGGATATATAAGCAGGCAATCACTTGAGGAAACCCAAACACTCTATTAAGACAAGTGGACAGGAAGGGGAAGAAGAGACAGGAGTACAAGATCACACAGTAGGTTAATGAAAAGATGGAAACAAACTCCAGACCATATTTACTACACACATTGCCTTGCAAATGAAACTTTTTTAAAAAAATTAAATGGATTGCTTCCAAGGGTGCCTTGGATAAGTCATGAGTCATACACTTAAGTAGTGTTTGTTCTGAATCTACATTATGAACATATTTTGGTTTTGTTGTATTGTGAACATATTTTGGAAAAGCAATGTTTGAAAAAAGTGTATCAAATTGAGCTTGTGCCAGGAATTTCTAACTTTAATACACACCTACAGAACGTATTAAAAGAATCCCTTCATATGTATGCTGTGTGAGCATTGTGAAAAAGTGAATTCTGGAATAGTTCCCATAACTAAAAGCAAATAAATATAAACATATTAGTGCTTGATGAGAAATTTACATGTCAAATTCAGATGTAACTCTATGTTGTCCTTTTTTTAAAACATTGTTAGTTTATAGGCACCGAAGCTGCACCCCCAGCACTGAAATAACAAACAGATTTTGCAGATTCTGGTAGAAGAAATGGAAGTACACTAACTGTGGAACAGAATTAAACATCAAAAATATGTCCAAAATGTCTACATATAAAACCACCTATGCGAAAAGCCTTCCTGCAAGCATAAAAAAAATGCATCTCACTGTCAACTTCCATAAGTATTTAAGAATCTTTTTCAAACCAACCTTCTCTCCGCGGAGTTTTGCTCTAATCTGTTGACGTTCATTAAAATTTTGTAGCCTGATCTGTCTTAATCTTGCCAAATACTCCTAAGGCAAAGAAAGGAAATAAGTTTCAGTTATACTGAAGCAGTCTCCAGTTAACTTAAAATATGAAAGATTCCACAAAAAAAAAATTGGTTAACTTAAAATATGAAAGATTCCACAAAAAAAAAAAAAGAGACAACTGGCGAAAAAAACACCAACAAAACCCACCACACTAATATGATGATAGTAATAGTTTCCAGAGAAACTCTCATTTATGAAAATAAAACAAAACTGGAATGTATGTTTCCCAGTATTAAGCTATCATTACATTTTTACATCATTGAAGGCTAGGAATAGTTATATTTGTCACAACAGGATTAAGATATACAGAGTCATATCTATATGTATGCACATTCAAGAACATCTCTGAGAAAAACTGATGTAGACAACTATTATTTTGATTATTTAAAAAAAAACCCACAAACAAACCAACAAACACATCCAAGCTTTAGAACTTTTTACAGTAAGTTATTTCCTAGGAATCCATAAAGTCCTTTTATTTTGTTACACAGATGAACCATGCAGGGGAAACCAGGCACAGTCAGGGTCAAAACAGCGCTATTTGTGTGATGAGCAAAGTGGCAAACATGCGGCAAGCGTACCTCTTCCTCCTTGTTTCTGGATTTCCTTCCTCTTGCAGAAATGGGCCTGCCTCCATAGATATCTGCCACGTTTTGCAGTGTACCCTGTTTGCCATTTAATGGTATCAAATTTAAGGTGGCTGGGGCAGCAAAGTTATCTGCTTTATCCAATAACTGTTGACTTACAAGAAACCAAATCCATCAATGATCTGCAGTTGTTCTGAAGCTAACCAATGACCCCTTTTCACTTCCACGAAATGTATGACAGTAGTAACTAAAAATCACGAGCAGACAAAGAGAGAGACTAGAGCTTTAAGAATATAGTTAGTTGCCTTCTCTCGCAATTCTGATCTTCTCCTGCTATGTTAGAAAGCCGAAATTCTGATGGGCAAAAGTTCTACATCTGGATTATATACAAATTGTGACATAGAGTTGGCATTTCTGCCATTGTTGAGCCAAGGCCTAAAATAAAAGTGGAATCTTTACATGTTCTCAGATTAAGCCTTTTCCACAAGGATAACTGTTTTTAAAAATATACTACAAGTAGCAAACTCAAAAACCTTCATCCACAGCATATAGTCTTGGTTAGCGTGAGGTACTCAGTGTCCTAACTATCACCAAAAGGATTCAACCTTTAAGGAAGTCCAATAAAAAACAGTACAAGAATCATTTAACTCCAGGTTTCCTGCTTGGATTAAAATCCAAAATATTTAAGTTATTTTGTTCATGATAAGCCTCTGCTGAACAGGTTAGAAATATCTTGACTTGTTAACATACAATANTTTACATGTTCTCAGATTAAGCCTTTTCCACAAGGATAACTCTCTTAAAAGTGTAGTACAAGTAGCAAACTCAAAAACCTTCATCCACAGCATATAGTCTTGGTTAGCGTGAGGTACTCAGTGTCCTAACTATCACCAAAAGGATTCAACCTTTAAGGAAGTCCAATAAAAAACAGTACAAGAATCATTTAACTCCAGGTTTCCTGCTTGGATTAAAATCCAAAATATTTAAGTTATTTTGTTCATGATAAGCCTCTGCTGAACAGGTTAGAAATATCTTGACTTGTTAACATACAATAAAGATAGTAATTATACATGCAATTGTTACATGGACCTTCAGCCTTATAAAAAAAAAAACCAAAACAAGACAGGGCTTTAGCTTTCATAGGGACCCATAGTTGGAAGAAACCTTAAAGATCATCTAGTTCAACTCCCCTGCCATGGGCAAGGACACCTCCCACTAGACCAGACTGAGAAAGCTTTGAGGCTTGGAGAAATCTTGAGTATACAGAACCATCAGTAAGTAAATACACCTGTTAAATTCTTGAAAGGGAGGACCGAGCCCAAATATTCTGGCTAAATAGTCTCTCAGATTGAGAAAAAAAAAATAAATCAGTAACTCAAGGAAACAGTACATTTCCTGCACTTCTCTGGTTTAGTGACTGGGGGAATCAGAGAACAAATTAAAGGAACCATCTTGTGGAAAAGAAGTAGCATACATTCATGAGGACTCCAAGAATTCTGGTTTCAGCTTGAGCATTAAGTCATACAAAACGGAAGAGAATATTCTTCTATATTCACCTTTTCAGGAAACACTTGTTTTTATTTTTAACTTTTTTATGCCAGTTCCTGAGCTTTAGAAAAGCTAACAGGTGCTATTCAAGTCATCTCATTGTTCTTCAGTCTCGCTTTCAGGTCAGTTTAGGTACTTTCATCAAACTGATGGAGATTTATTAAACAAGAAAGAAACTGGAAGCAAGATTTTTGAGAACTGATTTTCTTTCTGTAGACTGTTAACTTTTACTCATCTGCCCACATTAAAATTTTCAAAGACCAGGACTCAATGTTTTGCAATGCCACAGAACAACAGCTAAGTAGCAAATTAGGTCAGCAGCTGTCCTGAAGAGATGAATGGAAGTATCTCATCAACACACCTACTGAGTCAAACTTCAGATTATCACTTAAAATTGGCAGCAACTATATTTAACAGATTTAACAGAAGCTGGGTAAATTAGCACGAGTCATTTGACTTACAAGTCTTTATACAACAAAAAGCTGCATATTAGTTGATGATTCCTACTGATTGCTCCTCTCAGATCATCATGGTCTGGACAATAGTCCTGTCGCATGACTTATTTTAAGTGAAACAATCCCAGAAAAAAAAAAAAAAGGCTGTAAATCATGATCTGATATTCAGATATAACTCAGGACATGCTTCTGTAAATCTGTAGTTGGTCTCATTTCACCTCAATGCCAGCACAGTCAGTTTAATTTCAGCAGCTGACAGTAACATTGTGACTTGGTAGTATATCAGTTGTATGGAGAAGCACTCAAAAAGCAAAACTCTCCAGATTATGAAAACACATTATTCAACCACACAAAGTCCTAGCGCAAATAAGTAATTTCCAAGATATGTTTACTGTGAAACAAACTTCCTAAAGGAATACTGACTTTAGAACTGCAAGCATAAAGAATGAAGAGCATTTTGTGACACCGTACACAAGTTAATCTCTAAATAGTAGAAGTTTCAGAAACATTAACCTTGACAGAGACAGAAGTCTTTATAATACCGTCTAAGTAAGCAGAATGGGTTTTTGTAAAATACACTACTGTATCTAATGATTAGCTGGATCAGTTTAATCAAATTTCATTTTATGTTCAATCTACTTAATAATACAGTTTAATTTCAACCAAAACTTTAAAGCTATGAACAGAAAACCATGTAAATGAGTGTCCTAAAATTCACAACATCAAGTTAGACACAAGCAAGAAAAAGGCATTTTCCTTTGTTAATAAATTTACAGTCAAAGGAAAGGTATTGCANGATCTCAAACTTCCTAAAGGAATACTGACTTTAGAACTGCAAGCATAAAGAATGAAGAGCATTTTGTGACACCGTACACAAGTTAATCTCTAAATAGTAGAAGTTTCAGAAACATTAACCTTGACAGAGACAGAAGTCTTTATAATACCGTCTAAGTAAGCAGAATGGGTTTTTGTAAAATACACTACTGTATCTAATGATTAGCTGGATCAGTTTAATCAAATTTCATTTTATGTTCAATCTACTTAATAATACAGTTTAATTTCAACCAAAACTTTAAAGCTATGAACAGAAAACCATGTAAATGAGTGTCCTAAAATTCACAACATCAAGTTAGACACAAGCAAGAAAAAGGCATTTTCCTTTGTTAATAAATTTACAGTCAAAGGAAAGGTATTGCACATTGCTACCTTTTAATAAAATCAGTAACAAAAATGCAAAAAACCTACCTCCCATTCACTTTTTTAAATACTTAAGGAAAAGATTTAGTCAGCATTTCATGCTTATGATGCTACTTGAAAGATTCATAAAGCATGCTGAAACAGTGATACACATAGGAAGACTAGATTCCATACCATGTGTCCCTCAGCTCGAGCTTTGTTTTCCATAGCTTCTCTCTTCCGTTGCCAGAATTCTTCAACTTGCTTTGCTCTGTCTGCAGCTATCCATCCTTTTTGCCTGAGTAATTGCAACACATAGCAAGATGAAAGTCTCTGAAATATGACATTCAACACCCCCACCGCCTTTATTCTAACAAGGACACACGCACCAAAAAAATAATTTTCTATGTTACTATCTTCAAAAAAAATGCCTTTCAGCAGCCAAAATACAAGGCAGACTTCCACAAAATGGAGGAAGATAGGCTCAACTAAGATAAAAGAACAATTAAAAAAAAACCCCACAATAACAAACCACCATGTTGTCCTTCCAGATCCCGGTCATCAAAACAAAAATGAATGTCAAAACACAATCTTAGTGAGTTAATTTCTGAAAGTGTCTCAGCTTGTTTCATTATTGTTATCGCTTGTGAAAAAAAAGAATCCTTCAAGGTTCCCCTTCAGAGATGAAGAAGAACTCATCACGTGAGCCAGTCAGTAAGGTCAACGCTGCATCAGCCTTTCAAGACCAGCCTCCATTTGGAGTAAGAGCTTCTACCACTTGGATTATTAGTACAGTGCTAGTATTAGTGTTCTGGCAGCTCCTTGTGGGGGATCTTGGAATTTTTTTTTGCTTTTAAAGGGTCGGTGAAAGAATCTTCCTACCTTAAAAGTGGCCAGAACAAGATGGGTTTTTTTCCCCACATGTTCCACCCCAGGTCAGGGACCTGCTTGGGTAGACAAGGAGGCTACGTTCAAGTCACCACAACTGAGCATCTGGCAAGTCTTTTAGTACATACATATGATCATTTTGCAGAGGAACCAGTTTCTGACAAACTGGTTAGAAGTGGACTAAGGGGAAGCTTTCTATCAAAAAAACACAAACAACCCACAACAGAAAACTCACTGAGAAACTGTGTAAAATATTCTAACAAATGGTAGGATGATGAGACAATCCCCTTGCCAAGGTTCCCCTAGTCTCATTTGACTGTGGTATACTGGGGGTCCAGCAACAGACAGGAAGAAATTGACATAAGCTGATAGCAATAACCCGTCAGGCTGAGACAGAATTCTTAAAGAAAGAATCATTTTGCAATACAGGAGCTATTGCTAGTAATTCATAAATGAATTAGCACACTAACAAAACATTCTTGCACCTTGTTTTTTCTCTCCCCTCCCCACCCCAAACAACAAGGAAATGAAATACTTCCATATGCTACAATTTATTAAGAGGAAGATGGAGATAAAACTACTTTGATACAAATAAAACAAACAGTGTAGCTGCTCTGAAAACAGCAAGATAATCCATGTAGGTGTTACTGGTAAAGAAACAAACACTTGATAATCTTTGTATACACATATTTGACTCACTACAAGATTTTTACCATAACTGTTCATTACATATGAACTCAAGTGTTGGACAGTGAAATCTGTCCAAATCTGTGTCATACTGCTGAAGTTGAGCTTACAGTGCTGGAGGAGAGGTGTCTCCCCAAACAAAAGGAACACCAAACCCATTTGTCTCAAACCAAATTCACAGGAAAAGCTTATTTCAACTAAATTTCATGAAAATGGTTTTCTCTAAAGCTGAGTAACACACTTTGCTAAAACATTTCAACTAGATTTCTCCTAGGCTGCATTTCTGAGACAAGTTTTAAAGATTGCTGATATTGAATATACTTAGCTTTACATTAGTTGTGGTAGTGCAATCAGAAAATTTGCAACTTGAGGATTTTTCAACTTCTTTAACATACACCCTAATTTAACAATCTTTAAGAAAGTTGCAATTATTTAAAGTCTTAGATTGAGCTAAACATCCTGAACACTTACCTCTATTTCACCTCCAGCTGAAAAAATAAAGAGCAGGGAGAAATATTGCTAGGCTAGCTACGATAATAAAAATTGCTTCTGAAGTACAAATACCACATTTTAAATGCTAAGAAACAGCACCTCAATATAAGGCTAAAGGTAGTCCAGTTTATAAGTAGAAAAAAATCTATACCTATATTTTGAAATTTCTGCAGACTATTTTCATTGAG
>VZSF01002941.1:0-24260 GCA_013398295.1 Chionis minor
CTTTTCCATCAGGCAGTTTCCAGTCTTCTGTGAGATGAACGTAAAACCTGAGATTGGCCCATTCGCAGCTCAGTGGGTTATTTTTGATCTTCTCCTCCCTGGGATAGGAGGTATTTTTCCTTGCGATATTGCAGGGAGCAGACGCCTTGATTAAAGTTTGGGGGAAATACGGCTTACACCGGAGCTCTCCTGTACAAGGGATACATGGCAGATGATAGACAATGACTGTAATTGATAACCAGAACCCATATTTTCTTCTTAAAAGCAGAAAGTTTCGGTCTTGTTAAAGGTTTTTCGTTTGTTTTGCTCACTTGTTCTTAAAGGAAATGTTCGAATGTGTCTGATAATCCCTCTGGCACTGGGAGAGCACTAAAATTGACCGTGGTTAATGCTGCGCCATAGAGTTTAGATCCAGAGGAGCTCCATCCTTGTTAAAACAGCATTTAACCACCACTGCGCCGGGGCAGGCATGGGGAGCGGACGGTGCTCGCCTAAATGGAAGGCGGCACAATTCAAGCATCGTTTGTAAAGGAGGTGGACACCTTTGAAATTCGGTATTTTGAGGAAATAAACATTGGAACAGGCATTGGAAGAGGCTGCCCAGGGAGGTGGTGGAATCGCCATCCCTGGAGGTATTTAAAAGCCGGGCAGACGTGGTGCTGAGGGACATGGGTTAGGGGTGGTTTCGGTAGTGTAGGTTTATGGTTGGACTCGATGATCTTGAAGGTCTCTTCCAACCCAAGTGATTCTATGATTCTATGATTCTATTCTTGGAGCTACTTTGCGCTTACTCAACCAACTCTGGCAACTGAGCTACGAACTCCTGTATTTTAAGCTCTCATTTTTCTGACAACAGTAAGGAATGGTGCTGGGCGTTTTAATGGCTGTTAGTTCAGGCAGTTGGGTAGATCTGCTTTGCCTCAAAATGACTTTGCATTTCTCCACTGCCTCTGTCCCTTCATCTTTAAACTATCGGAGACGAACATTTGCTCTCTGCGTTGATCCGTGTCGCAGAAATAAAGGAAAAGAAAAGTCGACGCTCTTCGTTTCTAGAATCCTTTCTTCCAGCCTGTGTCCCGGGGCTGGGTTACTTGAATTCTTCTTCCTCTCGTCTTAATTTTGTCTCGATCGGACTAAAGACTTGGATACTTTGGTAGCCCGGTGCGTGTCTCACCGGGCGGTGTAGCAGGTCCCAGGGCTGCCATGACTTTTCTCCGTGCTGGTGGGGACATCTCCCAGTTGCTCTCCGGGAAGGTCTTGGGGGGCCTCCACGGTGATTAATCCCATTTCTACTTAATTATAAGGGGATGCGGTTTTGTCTCATCGTTAGGATATCTACAACTCTCAAGGGAGTATTTGTACCAGATAAGATTTGATTAAGACTCATTATGGTGCTGTTTACTTCGTTTGATTAGTTCAGAAGCTTCGGCCTATCTTTAATTGTAAACGGAGGAGGTTTTTTTTCTCCCTCCCCTTATATTTGGCTGTGAATATTTATTACCGCGCTGTAACACCAGTTGGGTTTGCTGGCTGGGCTCCTGTTCTATCTGAGGATCTAATCTATTAATTGTATGCTGCCTGTGGTCCTACCGCGTCTCAAATAGACGTAGCGACGCGTCAGCCGGGCGTTATTTGCGTGTTCTTGGGGTTCAACCCTTCAGCCGCGTGAGCGGCGTCATTCGCTGCGCATAAGAAACGGGAGAAAAGCTGAATTCCGTATGCTTCACTAAAATAAATGAAATAGAATGAGGATAATAAGCCCCCCCCCTCCCAAAAAAGCTGAATTTGTAAAATGTCACTTGCTGCCATCTATGGCTTTGCTCGGGGAGCATATGTTTGGGAGAGCTGTGCCCCGAAAACAGCTTGTCATCTCAGCAGGAGATGCGTAGGCGCTGGTAGTCTTTCCGGCCAACCTGGAAAAACGCCACTGGCATCCACAGATGAGGAATTTTGAACTCTTTTGGTGAAAAGCAGTTCAGTGAGGACGTCTGCAGAGGCGAGGACGGCGTCGAGAAGAACGTCATCAGAGCCCCGAAGCTGGGTGATGGTATTGGGAAGCCGCACAAGCCTCGGGGCTTCATCACCCCTATCCCAACATTTAATCATTCTGACCACAATATTGCAAAAATTCTACTGAGGATTTTTATCTTGAATCAATGCTTTCTGATAATTACTAATCAGGGACTTGCTGTAAAGTGAGAAATTTGGAGAGCGTGCAACATGCTCAGATCCTGCTTAAATATTTCAGCGTCTTTTTTGGCCAAACCCGCCTGTTTTGGTATGAGCAATGAGGGAGGAAGTCTTCAGAAGACTGGGGCGTATGCACTCACGGTGATAACAAGGGATATTTCTTCATTAGTGGACGTTTAACAGAGGAAGGTATTTTGTGGGGTGAAGGGGCAGGAATAAACATAAAGGTGTTTTGAAGCTGAGGATGAAATATGGTGGTAAAGATTCCTGGATGGATGGAGTCAGCTGAGGCTCTCGGTATCTCTTAGAGATCCCTATGTCCTGAGGAGGCCGGAGATCCTTATATATGGAAAGAAATGGATAAGTCATTCTGAAAACATCCTACAAATAATTAATTTCCATGACTTGAAACGTTGCTGAGAGGAAGAGTAATTGCTGTAGGACTTCAGGCGGTCGACTGGCTCTCAGATCTTCTTGGTAAAGGGCTCGGGGATTAGTCTGGGCTACAAGAATACGCATGTTGCTTGTTTTGTAGATTTTTCTTTTTGTCTTGTTCTGTTTTGGTTTTGTTTTTCATTCAGTTCTTTTGGAAGGATTACTTTTCGCACCGCAAATCCAACGCCGTTCCTTAAACCTTCGAGTGCGGTGTCATTTCATGGACCCGTTCGGGTTAGGGGTTTTTTGGGGGGGGTGTCTCTAGTCCAGCCTCTGCTTAAATCTTACAGAATCTTTTTGCCTTTTAATAATCTTTTCATCGTCTTTTTGACAATGAAATGGCAACATCTTTGATTATATTAAGAATCAGCATTCACTACCAGGACTGCAGAGAGTGTTTTAACAAAGGTTTGCGTACACACATTTTATATAAATTCCCTTTTCTACTTGCAGAATTTGGGTAATTCCCATACACTCCGGTTACTCCGTAGCCTGGGAACAACTTCTTAAACCCTACAAACTGCTTTGCTGCTGCTCTCCTCTGCTCTCCGTCTCTGCTTGCTCTGTTTAGGAATCTCTTAATGGTTTTACGTGCCGGAGCTTGGGAAAAATCAGCCCCGCCAACTGGGCTGGAGCGACGCAGGTGGGCTCTTCTCCGCTAAAAGCTTCGCCTCTGTTTTCTTAACCTTGGCGTTCGCTCTTGAGACGCGTTATCTGTGTCAGTGTTTCATTTCCTGTTTGCTTCACCCGAAGAGTCTCGTTTGATTTAGCTCCATGCAGAATATTTAGCATATAAATTAACTAACTCCGCGGTAATACCTCTAGAAACTCCCCGCCCGTCCTCCCGCTTGAGCAAAAAAAAAAAAAAAAAAANAAAAAAAAAAAAAAAAACTCTCGGTGTTGTGTTAAAAAATGTCGTTTATTAGATGGCTTCCCCAGCTGGCGCAGAAAAAATTACTGGGTTTGGGGTTTTTTGGTCCCGTTTTTTGGCGCTGGTGGTTCCAGGTCGCTGCAGGACTCGCTGCAGTCGCCGTGTTGCAGGCGCTGCGCCTGGAGCCAGGTAGCAAGTGAGTTTTGGCTGCAGGGGAGACAAAGGAAATGCAGGTTAGAGGAGAAAAAATACCCTCCTGACCTGTTTTTTATAAATCTCCAGCATCGTGTGGCCTCGCTGTACAGGGCTGCGGGTGAACCCTGCGCAGCTGGAATTCCTGATAAACTCCTCTGGGGAGGCTGAGCTCGCCTTGGTGCCTCAGGGAGCAGTTTTTTCAGTGAGTTGTGCTGGCACCGTGCGCCGGCAGCCCAGAACCCCCCCAGCATCCCCACAGCGGGGGCAGCAGGGCCGGGGGGGGATTCTGCCCCTCTGCTCTGCTCGGGGGAGACCCCGCCTGGAATCCCAGGTCCAGCTCCGGGGGTCCCGACAGCAGAAGGACACGGAGCTGTTGGAGCGGGGCCGGAGGAGGCCCCGGAGATGCTGGGAGGGCTGGAGCCCCTCTGCTGGGAGGACAGGCTGGGAGAGCTGGGGGGGTTCAGGCGGGAGAAGAGAAGGCTCCGGGGAGACCTTCCAGCCCCTGCNAAGGGTTTTTTTTTTTTTTTTTTTTTTTTTTGGATTGGGGTTGTTCTGACGTAGCTGTCTTTCCACCCCAAACAGCAACAAGGCAGTGAAAGTTGAGCTTCATGGATTATTTGCTCCTACATCCCTACTTCAATACCTTTCCATCTCTGGACTGAGACAGAAAACTGATTTGCAGGGGGGGCGTAGTTGGGTTTTGAGAAATTTGTCACGTTCCAATACCTGCTTTTAGTGTCCTTGTAGTGAATTCCACCTTTCACTGCACAAATAATTCTGGTGGCCGAAAATTTAAATGCTACTTTATTTTTCGTTATGAGAATTATTTCATTTTTATGCCTTTTTTTTCATTAAAAAAAAAAAAAAAAAGCCTGGCGCTTTAACAAAAATCTTTCTAAATGAGGAAAAAATAAAGATAATATCTTTCCAGAATGTTTAGCCAAAATCGTTCCCTGTTGCTTTCTTCTTAGCTAAAACAATTTGCCAAATGAGACTGTCCAACCCGCTTAATGATTTTGTTCCTGCCACTAGAAAAATATCACGGTGGAATAAAATCTTCCTCACAAAAGATCATTTAGGTCCACTCGAAAACCTAATTTAATCTGATTTTATTATCTGAACGTGCTGGTAAGTACAACCTTGGCTGGAAATAAATAATTTTGAATTCTTGAAGCAAAAAAGCACGGGCTCATTTCTCTTGAAGGGAAAAACCAGGGGGGTTTGGGCAGCTTCGGTGCCGATCACAAAGCACGGGGAACGTACGGCAGGGAGGGAAGCGCGTTCCCAGGGACAGGGCTTGTGGTTGTGCTCTGTGCCCCAAAAAATTCTGGAAAATCAAGCCCCTTTGCTTTCAGGAAGCTCCGTTCAAAACTGGTCTAACAGTCATAAAGCAAAATAATTCAGGGGCCACGTTAGATTCAGCTTTGCTGGATTTCATAGAATCATAGAGTCATAGAATGGTTAGAGTTGGAAGGGACCTTAAAGATCATCAAGTTCCAACCCCCCTGCCATGGGCAGGGACACCTCTCACTACAGCAGGTTGCTCAAAGCCCCATCCAGCCTGGCCTTAAACACTTCCAGGGATGGGGCCTCCACAACTTCCCTGGGTAACCTGTTCCAGTGCCTCACCACCCTCACAGTAAAGAACTTCTTCCTAATATCTAATCTAAATCTCCCCTCTTCCAATTTAAAACCATTACCCCTTGTCCTATCACTAGACTTCCTGACAAAGAGTCCCTCTCCAGCTCTCCTGTAGGCTCCCTTCAGATACTGAAAGGCTGCTATCAGGTCTCCCCGGAGCCTTCTCTTCTCCAGGCTGAACAGCCCCAGCTCTCTCAGCCTGTCCTCATAGGAGAGGTGCTCCATCCCTCTAATCATCTTAGTGGCCCTTCGCTGGACCTGTTCCAACAGTTCCATGTCCTTTCTATGTTGAGGACTCCAGAGCTGGACACAGTACTCCAGGTGGGGTCTCACAAGCGCAGAGTAGAGGGGGAGAATCACCTCCCGTGCCCTGCTGGCCACGCTTCTTTTGATGCAACCCAGGATACGGTTGGCTTTCTGGGCTGCCAGCGCGCACTGCCGGCTCATGTTGAGCTTCTCATCCATGAGCACTCCCAAGTCCTTCTCCTCAGGGCTGCTCTCCAGCCATTCTCTGCCCAGCCTGTATTTATGCCTGGGATTGCCACGTCCCAGGTGTAGGACTCTGCACTTGGCTTGGTTGAACTTCATGCCATTTGCATTAGCCCACCTCTCAAGCCTGTCCAGGTCCCTCTGGATGGCATCCCTTCCCTCCAGTGTGTCAACCGCGCCACCGAGCTTGGTGTCATCGGCAAACTTGCTGAGGGTGCACTCGATCCCACTGTCCATGTCTCCAACAAAGATGTTAAACAGCACTGGTCCCAGTACTGACCAGTACTAAAGTTTCTTTTAGTACTAAAGTACTAAAATTTCTGGGTTTGCTTTTTGCCCTGACGCTTTTATAAATGATTTTAAAAGACCTTTAAGCGAGGTGGGATGTAAATGAACACTCGCTTTCTGGCAGGCCCTTTTTTTTTCTGGGAAGAGAGGACGGCTATGTCATGTCTTCTTGCTGGTTTTCATTTCCACGGCTTCCAAAGCAGTTGTTTATCTTCATCTTGTGCAAGCTGGAGGTCTGAAGCCTTTGCTTAATTAAGACTGGAACAGTAAATAAACACAGCTATGCCTTCTTCCATGTAGAGCAGCGATAGGTATGTGAGAAATAGATAACAATATTTATATTTTTCAAAACTTGGGAGGGTTTTTTTTTTTTCCTTTCATCTTCTTATAACCTACCGGCGGCTAAGGCAAAAGAATGGCTTGGGGAAAGCAGGAACCACCCAAAAAACTGTTTGTAAACTTTGTGGGTGGCTGATGCTTCTTAAATCGGCGTAAAGATATCCCAGGCCCGAGCTGTTACATAGTAATGGGTAAATAGCAACTGCAAATAGCGATTTCACTATTAAATAGGAAAATATTTGTCCGGCAGTGAGACTTAATAAGGATGAAATTCAGGCAGCACCCAGATCTCGGAGCAAGTGCTGGATTCCAGCATTCCTGGGCTTTCGAAACTCGGCTGCCTTCCTGGAGATCCTCAGTATTGCTGGGAACAGAAGCGGTTACTGGAGTGAAAATATTTCCCAGTGTACGCGCTGCTGTCAGCGGAGGTCACGCGGTCGGGAAGTTACGGCGTGTGTGTCTGCGGGAGTCCCTCGTGTGAAGGAGGAAAATCAAGGATTAAAGCCCCGGGTTTGGTTTTAGTTTGCAATATCGGCTCTTCGTGAGGGACCAAGGCTTGGAGAGCCAGCGCGTGGTTTCCTGAGGGTTCTCTAGTTGCGCGGCTTTGCGGTGTCACGCCAATCTGGGATTTGTCAGGAAGCCCCCCCGCGTCCCTGCCGATTTCCACGCGTTTTTCCGGCTGCGTCCCGGCGGGAGAAACGGCAAGAGGAGACGGGGCCGGCTGGAGGTGCGTCCTTTGTGCCCGGTGGGGGCGCTCCGGCGTGGGGGCAGGACTCCAGCTTGGAAAAACCTCACCTTCCAAAGAACCCACCTGCTGCCCGGGTATAAATAAAAGCAGGAATAAAAGCAACGCGGAGAGCAAAGCTTGTTGCCTGTGACTTGACGCTGGTGGAAACACCGCTATTTCCTCCGGGTGATCCCTTGTTTCCCTCTGACTTAACATTTTATTCCGGCGTAACAGAAGCATCGAACCCCAGCTAATTTAGACGTCGTGAGATTTGAACATATTTCTAAATACGCCGCTGTTCCTGTGTGAGAAGCAGAATAGAATTATGCTGCTCTCTAATATTTATTTTTTTTTCCCCGTCGAGGTGGGAAGCTGTTAACCCTGGTCTACCAGTATAATTACTTTGGTAAAAATACATATACATATATGCTTGTAAATAACATTATACATTTTTCAAGTGCAGGCCTGACCTAAGACTGTAAGTACTTCTATGGCTTGTCTGCAATGGAATGAAACTCAAAACATTTGTGGTTTGGAACAAACATTTGGTGAATATGAAGAGGACTGCGGGTAAATAGAGCGGGGGAAACTCGCTTGGATCTGCTGGGTACCTCGAATTAAAACCTCTCGTCTGACCCGCAGCAAGTACAGTCAAGGATCTTGGAGCAGCGTGTTTATTTTAGCTCACAAGTCTGTACAAATAACAGGGTTCGCAGCAGCCCGAGTACCAGGCTGAACCACGGATGTTTACAGCGGGCCCAGGCTCATGTTTATTGCCCAGGCGCAACTCACGCTAATTGGAAATCGCGCAACGAGGTCGAAACGGCAAAACAAGGAGGCTCGTCATTGCCTAGGCAACTTGTGTTGAAGGCGTACGGAAAGTCCTCGGAGTATAATGTCAGAATGTAAAGGCAAATTAGGGGATAGCTACTTCCCAAGTGTGTGTGTATATATATAATATCATAGAATCATAGAATCACTTGGGTTGGAAGAGACCTTCAAGATCATCGAGTCCAACCATAAACCTATGCCAAAACCACCCCGAAACCATGTCCCTCAGCACCACGTCTGCCCGGCTTTTAAATACCTCCAGGGACGGCGATTCCACCACCTCCCTGGGCAGCCTCTTCCAATGCTTGATAACCCTTTTGGTAAAGAAGTTTTTCCTAATATCCAACCTAAACCCCCCCCGGCACAACTTGAGGCCATTTCCTCTTAGACACATACACATGGAGGCGCTTCAGCTCAGTGACGTGATAAAATGAGGCGTTTCTCATCAACAAGCGAAAGCAAATGACTTGCGTTGACGTGCACGAAGTCAATCTATCACAGTTTCCCAAAAAAAAAAAAAGCCAAGAAGAGGGTGATGCATCCAGCGAAGGCGCTCGCCCACCCACTGGGTGCCGTAGAGCCGCTCATCTCCCCCGCTTTCGAAGCAGCTGTGGGTCAAAAGTGGTTTTGTCTAAAATCTTGAATACTTGTCGTAACAGGAGAGAGGCGTGCTCACTCCCGAGCAGAAATTGGCATCCCCAGATTCAGGTTTTTGGCTTAAAACGTCTTTGGTTTCAAAGTGTGTTCTCTGTTTAGCTTGACGTGGTGAGAAATCCACTCCTCAATGTGAGAAGTGCTCCTAAAACCAATTTTTTCCGAAGCAAAGGTTAACGATTAGTTAAAATTATTGGTTTTTCCCTGTTCTTAGGGCTTTAAAATATACAGACTGATACAAGAAAACTAAGTGAGGGGTTTTGCCTTTCTGAGACTGATACAGGGATGAAATGCCCGTTCCGTTCACCGTTCTGGAATTCAGAAAACACTTCTGATTTCAGACCTTCTCCTAAGTATTGCTTCCGTAAATATTTACAAATTTCAGGTTGGGGCTTGGGCCGTATGGACTTACAAGGTTTCCAGAAGATTCTTGACGCCGCAGTTGGATTGAAAGGATCTGCCTTTCAAATGTAAATGCTGGTGCCTGGATCGACCTTCGGGCTTTTTAGTCTTTTTAAATCCGTATTTTCTGAATCTTGACTGAAGTAATGGGATATATTTTATTTTTTTCCTCGTTTTCTCGGCTGCGTGCACATTATTTACAGTACATGTTAATCATTCACCTGAAGATCACTTGCACGGAGAAGTGGCAACTAAGTGGCTTGGGCTTTTCCCGTGGGAAATACTTCCCAAGCATGTCCCATCCTTCAGTCTCCATCCCTAATTACGTGGGAGAGCCGTGCCCATATGAAGATACATTTCGCATCATAAATTTTACTCAAATAAGTTCCCTGCTTTCTAAAAAATCCCATTTCTTCTAAATGCAATTGGAAACGGTGTCGCTCAAGAGTAGTTTCACTGTTTGAAACGGGTTTAAAGTCACCTTCGCAAATAGATTTAAAATGAAAATGGATCAGTGTTTGAGCATTCAGCTGAAGGGAAATTATAGTTATTTTCTGGCTGACTTTCGTCATGGAAAGGTAATAGTGAAGTGCAGCAGCAAGGAAAATACCAGTATCGTTTTGGCACACAAAATTTTGTATATAATAAGGATATTTGTGAGAGAGATAAAAATCTATGTAGCACCAATTGGCATTTTAGTTCACTGTACGTCTCTTCTGACATAGTCTACTCTGCTTCGGCCACTACAGAAACAGCAATTTCCCTCTAATTTTATCTTAGACACATCTATTTTTGCTGGTTTTCCTTGGTTTTCCAGTGCTGCTGCTAACTTGATCTGCCGATGCAGGCGGTGATGCTGCAGTAAGGTGCTTTTTATGAAAGGGCGAGAAGGAGATGAAGCTTTGCTCATGGCAAACTTACCTTTGGTAAATTAAGTGATTTTTGTTCTTCTGACGAGCCAGTGCAACAGGATGATGATGACAGGGCTGGACTGGAAATAAATTTTATTTTATTTCCTAGGTTTTCCTTGATTTTATTCCTTGGTTTGCCCCCTGCTTCTCGATGCGATCTTTGAAATTCTGCTTTGCTTTTCTTGAAATTCTGCATTTCTTGAAATTCTGAATTTCTTCACGCTACTCTTTCCATTCCTTCTGGTTAGATTGTTAAATAATTTGGATCGGGGTGGTGGTTTGCCATGAATTTGTTAAATCCTTGGCTCCGACGACCAGAAAGCATGCCAGGGTGCTGAAGTGAACCCAGCTGTCGGAAAAACCTAAATTTTCATTCTGTTCTGAAGACAAAAGTCGCGAAACCGTATGTTGAAGTGTGTTATTTGTTGAATTTTGGAATTATTAAGATACTCTGTTTTCATAAGAAATAAGCTTCCTGTGATCTCCGGGAAGCGCTGAGGAAAACCAGCCTCATTTGAGGCGGTTGGGGGGTTTCTGTGTGTGTATCACGTCGCATTTATCTGTGGATCCCAAAAGGGCATCCAGGGTCTGCAGCCCAGGAATATTCCTAATTTTAAAAATACTGTGAAACTCGGGGTTTTGTCTGGGGTTTTGCACTTTGAGAGTAATCTCAACTCACCGACCACTGGAATATATGAATAGAAAGTTCGCGTAAACTAATAGGTGTTATTTTAAAAACTTGTGAAAGTGGCTGCGCCTCTGGTTTTACATCTCTAGCAAATCATTCCTTGTCTTTTGGCTCACACCACATTCCCGCAGGGAAGGAAATGAAGAGCTGGACCTGTTTCCACGTGGAGCGTCTTTTGGAGACACCTCTTTGCGTAATTTCCGTAATTTGCGCATCGGGAAGTAACGCATTTGAATGGTGGCAAAGAGTGAAATGTCATCTCAAAAGAATTTCTGACTTGTGCCCGTTTTTATTTCCCCAGATAATTAAGCTGAAAGCGGAAGCCCGTCTGGATCTGCTGAAGCAGATCGGCGTGTCCGTGGATACGTGGCTCAAAAGCGCCATGAACCAAGTGATGGAAGAACTGGAAAACGAACGCTGGGCCAGCCTGCCCTCCGTGACCAACAACGGCTCCTCACACCTGGTACGCTTTCCAACCTGTAAAACTCAAGTTTATTTTCACTTACCTTCTTCATCTGCTCTTTCCTACTAGCAGCTCCCAACGTGATACTGAATAGAAAACCAAACTGATAATATTTGGCTGTTTGGTAGCTAACTGGAAACATCTGGTAGCATTACGTGGATGAATTTCATGCAAGAAACCAAAAAAAAACCGCAACAACTTTCCCCCCGATTTCTGGGTTGGGTTGCTGAGTTTACTGTAGATTGATTTTTCTGACCTTGGGTAAGTGCCATAATGTTTATTTGCCATCTCCTGAAAAGAAAAATGTCTGCCTGTTCCTTTGAAGTTTCATTAATAGTTTACGATGTTATCTGAGATACTTGGATGAAAAGCGCTTTTTTTCCCCCCTAAAAATGTTTAGAAAAACGTCGACTCTGCGTCGTCTCTTCAAGCGTCGTGTGTGTGTAGCTCGCAGTGAAAGCCATCGAGAGAGCAAAGCCTGTTTTCCAAATTGATTTGGGTCGTTGAGTTGAAAATTTGTCTCATTAAAAATCGGTGAAAGGCTTTGGAAAACAAGATTGGAAAAAAAAACTCCATTCCTGTGAGCGGGGTTAGATGTTTCCCACAAAGAATTTGTCATAGAGGTAGACGTTACCGCTTTCCACCTGCAAGTTACTGCCCTGTTATTTGAGATACGGTAAATATTGGATATTTTCTGTATGAATAATTGCCCTGAAAGCCGTAAGGAAGTTCTGTTGGAACGGAGAAACAAACCTGATGGCTACGGCATTTCATCCGGAGAGCTGGGAACTTCTTAAACTCTTCAATTTGATTGCGTGAGTGTGGCTCGCTGCGTCCAAAGTCACACCAAAATCATCCAATAGACCCAAAATTGAACTAAAAAGCTACTTGGGACGGAAGATTGGTAATGATTTTGTGCTCGGTAGTACGTAAGACTAATTGTGTTTGTAATGCCTGTAGCTGGTTTGCAAAATAGGCCAGAGACGTCTTGCATCTGTTTAGCTCGGAAGAAAGCACATTTTTATGTAAACCAAAAAAGAAGCAGCAGCAAACTCTCTTTTCTCTCCCCTCTCCTCCCGTGGAGAATGATAGATTTCAAAAAAAAAAAAAAAAATTAAAATAGAGATGGCTGAATGGAACAGCTGCCTGGACCAAGAAACCCTGCTCAGAAAACAGCAACAGCGAAAAAGAGCTCGTATTCTCTTTTTTTTCAATTCCCCGACGTGGCACGCAATGATGCTGAGCTGTCGCCTTTGGCAGGAAAAACTGCCCAACCTGTTGCTCTCCACCAGTAACCGACGCAAAATAAAATTCCTGAAGGTTTAGTCAGTTTCCCTCAAACAAATTCTGAATTTTCTCAGTGTGTTTATATATTTAACAAAATGCAAAGGCTTTTATGAAGTCTTGGTTTGTGTGTGGATACTTTCTTAACTATAGTCTTCACACACCATTAAAATTACTTAATTCACGCTTTCTTTTTAATCTTAAAAAGCTTTGGACAGCCTGAATGTATCTTCTGTGGAACAAAACTTGCAGGGGGAGTGGGGATGTGGTTTTTCACTGCATCGCAAGTGATTTGGAGAGCGACTTTTTTTCGCCGCCCACCTGAGAGGCACAAAATCCCTCATTTCGGCAAGTGTGTGGTGTCTGCGCAGAACAAATCCCGCTTGTTCCCATGTTTCTTGGTGCTTTCCTGCTTCCTTATTGTTTTCCTGGTAATGGTGGCAAACCCTTAGAGGGAAAGGCTGTTTTGGAGGTATAGATACTTTCATCTCTAACAATTTTAGTTCAAAAAAGTGAGCGAGCGCCGAATCCACTGAATCGACTTGGCTTTTTTCAGGGTGCTCATAGAATCATAGAGTCATGGAATGGTTTGGGTGGGAAGGGACCTTAAAGACCATCTCGTTCCATCCCCCTGCCCCGGACAGAGACACCTCCCACTAGACCTGGTTGCTCCAAGCCCCGTCCAACCTGGCCTTGAACCTCCAGGGATGGGGCAGCCACAGCTTCTCTGGGCAACCCCAGCCAGGTCCTCACCACCCTCAGAGTGAAAAATTTCTTCCTAATATCTCCTCTAAATCTCCCTTCTTCCAGTTTGAAGCCATCACCCCTCTTGCTATCACTACATATCCTTGGAAAAAGCCCCTCTCCAGCTTTCTTGTAGGTCCCTTTCAGATGCTGGATGGGACTAGAAGGTCTCCCCGGAGCCTTCTCTTCTCCAGGCTGAACCCCCCCAGCTCTCCCAGCCTGTGTTGGGATGGTCGGACTCGATGATCTCGAAGGTCTCTTCCAACCTAAGTGATTCCGGGGTTCTGTTTCTTCGGAGATGTTACACAGGGAGCTCAAACCCGGAGCCAGCGATTCGCAGTAGAGGTTGTTCCAATCACTGCTCTGCCTTGCCTGTCTCCGCAGGCTTTATCCCAAGGGTGCAACTAGACGTTCAAGTTGTACTACGCAACGTGATCCGAGCTTCAGCCTTCCCAAATCCCAAAGGAGTTCGCGTGCCGAGTTTCATTTCGGATCCGTTCTCGCCGGGATCACTGAGGACACGTTACGTAGCTGGCTTTAACTGGGTTTTTTACCCCTTTCTGCTTGTACTCCACCTCCTTTAACTTCCCCGTCGTGCCTGTTGGATGGCGCCCAGCACCACCTTCTCTGGCTGGGCAGACGTGCCAAGAGCTGGCCCTGCAGCCAAACCCCGCGCTCGTCCCTGGCGAGCCAGCAGATGCCACAGCGTGGGAGGTTAAACGCTGATTCTTATTTTCCCTTTTTACACTTACGTACCCTCCCATATTAAAAAAAAAGAAAAAAAAGATGCTGTTGACCTTGGCAGGCCGGATGAGGACAGCCTGTAGGTGGAATTCGTAGAGCTCTTACCGAAATGACGCTGCGTGCAATTATTAGAAGAACTACTGCAGCATATAACAAGCAGCACTTTCACTTCATCCTTGCTGAGCGGGCAGTGAACATTAAAACATTAAAATGTTCAGAAACTGGCCACCTGTTGTCCTTCCGTCCCGCACCGCTTCGCTCCTTGCGCCGGTCTTTGTCGTGACATAATTTGTTCCGCAAAGCACTCGATCATAAAATCATAGAATGACTTGGGTTGGAAGAGACCTTCGAGGTCATCGAGTCCAACCATAAACCTATGCCAAAACCACCCCTAACCCATGTCCCTCAGCACCACGTCTGCCCGGCTTTTAAATACCTCCAGGGATGGCGATTCCACCACCTCCCTGGGCAGCCTCTTCCAATGCTTGAGAACCCTTTCCGTAAAGAAGTTTTTCCTAATATTCAACCTAAACCTCCCCTGGCACAACTTGAGGCCGTTTCCTCTTGTCCTGTCACTTGTTCCTTGGCAGAAGAGATTGACCCCACCTGGCTCTAACCTCCTTTCAGGGAGTTGTAGAGAGTGAGAAGGTCTCCCCTCAACCTTCTCTTCTCCAGGCTGAACAATCCCAGCTCTCTCAGGATAACATCATTTTCTTTCAAATATCTCAAAAGAAGAAAGCAGCATCAATGGCGTGATGCCACTGTATTTATTTAACCTGCCACAATAATATAATGAGCTGAAGGAGTTAATGCACCATCACCTCTCCACTCAGCTGACTTTCGGGTATAATGAGGAAATGTGTAATCTTGGGAGGAAATAACATCCAAAGGCCCAAAAAAGTTAATCGTCGTTTTGAATTTTAATATAATCTGGGAAACGTGTGCAGTGCCTATGCTGCCTACAACAGATGTGTTGTAAATACTGTGTGATTTATTCAAAAAAAGGAAGCGAGAATAACGGCTTTATGGGGTTTGTGATTTGTTTTCTCTTTGCTGGGACTTGAAGCAGGGCAGTTCTAAGAAGGGTTTGGACAGTAGAGGTGGACAGTATCGCAGAAATGCAGTTTGCAGTTGTATGTTTGCTGTGACCATGAAAATGGACGCTTTTCACTGCAAAGGGATATAGCAGCTTTCACACCGGGTGTCCCCAGGGCTCGGTGTTGGGGCCGGTTCTCCTTAATGTTTTTATCAGCGACCTGGACGAGGGGATCGAGTGCACCCTCAGGCAGTTTGCAGGTGACACCAGGTTGGGTGGGAGTGTCGACCTGCTGGAGGGTGGGATGGTCCTACAGAGGGACCTGGACAGGCTGGATCCATGGGCCGAGGCCAACAGTGTGAGGTTCAACAAGGGCAAGTGCCGGGTCCTGCCCTCGGGTCACACCAACCCCCTGCAGCGCTACAGGCTGGGGACAGAGTGGCTGGAAACTGCCCAAGGAAAAGGACCTGGGGGGGTTGGTCAACAGTTGGCTGAAGAGGAGCCAGCAGTGGGCCCAGGTGGCCAAGGTGGCCACCAGCGTCCTGGCCCGTACCAGCAATGGTGTGGCCAGCAGGACTGGGCACTGGGGAGGCCCCACCTTGAATCCTGTGTCCAGTTTTGGGCCCCTCGCTCCAAGAAAGACACGGAGGGGCTGGAGCGTGTCCAGAGAAGGGCAGCGGAGCTGGGGAGGGGTCTGGAGCACAAGTCTCCTGAGGAGCAGCTGAGGGAGCTGGGGTTGTTCCGCCTGGAGAAGAGGAGGCTGAGGGGAGACCTTCTCGCTCTCTGCAACTGCCTGAGAGGAGGGTGTAGCCAGGGGGGTCGGTCTCTTCTCCCAAGGAACGTGTGATGGGACAAGAGGAAACGGCCTCAAGTTGCGCCAGGGGAGGTTTAGATTGGATATTGGGAAAACTGTCTCCATGGAAAGGGTCATCAAGCACTGGCAGAGGCTGCCCAGGGCAGTGGTGGAGTCGCCATCCCTGGAGGTGTTTCCCAGCCGGGCAGACGTGGTGCTGAGGGACATGGGTGAGGGGTGGGTTGGGCAGTGTTGGGTTGATGGTTGGACTCCATGATCTCAAAGGTCTCTTCCAACCTGGGGGATTCTGTGATTCTAAATATTAGGTTACTGGTTCACATTTGAGTGTGATTTGTCATCTGATGGCAGCGACCTGTGCCAGGCAAGTTGTGGTTTCAGTCCCTGCTCCCGTACTCCACTGAAAGATGAACTTTATGAAACGAGCTGCTGAGTTTTCCATACCGTTAATGCCGCGTTCCCTCTGTGTGCCTGCTTTGCAAGTGGTTCCATTCAAGGAGTTTGAAATTAAACTGAAAATTAAAATGTCTTTTTCTTCCTCGCGTTGGGAAACCAGGACCAGATGTTTCGCGAACGAGTCTTTCTAGACATGATGCACTCATTTCCATGATGTTTCGCGTGGCGCTCCGCTTCGGCTGCTGGGGCACAGACCACGCGCAGCAAAAGGCACTTGGAAACTGGAGGGGGAAACCTTAAATTTGCCGTAATTTACAGTTGGTTGGTAACATATCAAAAAATTAGCTAGGTAGGACGGCGATTTTTTTTCTTACCGCAACATCCGGGAACGCATTTAAGTAGTGATGGATGCAAACTGCACTTTGGGGGGAGAAAATAGTATGAATTACAAGGATGTGGTCTCAAAATCGTAACGTAATAATTAACCTACGTCAGAAAATGATGAAGCTTTGCGCTCTCCTGCTCCAGGTCCAGAAGAGCAAAGATGTCACAGGGCAGAGGTGCGGTGACAGCGGGTTTAGGAGCCTCCATGGGGCCTTTTTGGTCTCGGTCTAACTCTGTCTTGATTTGTTTGCCTTTTAGTTTCCATGAGGAATATCAAATCCGCTCCCGCATTAAAAGGAATAAATAAAGGGAAGATGGCAAATACGTAACAGTGTTGCCTTTGACTGGAAGGACCTCCCTATTTTCGCATGAGATAAAGTGTTTATTCATAATTTAATCCAGGCGCGCGGCCAGAGCACAGCTCATGGCAGCGCTGCCCAAACGACATTTATAGAAACTTGTATTTTTGCAGCGTATTGACTTCAGTTTTTATTTTAACTTTTATAGCTAGTTTGTAACCATCCTTCTTTCTTTAAGGATTTTTTTTTTTTCATGAACTGCAGCAAATCTGTTGTGCAGAATACACCAGCTGGAAGGTGGATTATTTTATTATTTCCCTTCCTCCCCCCCAAATTTAAGTATTTCCACTGTGGTTTCATTTTATAACGCATGGTCACAGGTCCATTAATCTTTTAGGAGCATAATTTCTCAGTAAGTGACTCTTTTTCCCAGTAAACTGTTTGCTGGGCCTCTGAAACGGCATCTGCAAGGTACATTAGTCACTCTCTCACACCGCGCACCAAAAATAGGTAATTGTCCAGCGGTTGAGTTGGAGCTTCCAAAATCTTCTCCGGTTCTTTTTAAAGTCTTTCTTGCTTGAATGAAGAAATACAGCTGAGTTAAGCAAAAACGTCATTTGGTGACACCTCTTATTTTTCTGCTTCCCTGTACTGGCTTTGTTTGATGATGGCTTTCCTGACCTCCTTTGGGAATCGTATGTTGAATATTATTTAGTCTTTTTTTTGGTCCAGTTTCTATAACAGTTAGTAAAAAACCCCACATCGAAGAATATTGATCAATTCATTTTTATTGCTATTTCTCCACGTATTTTTATTTGATGGTATAACGCCCGATTTAATTTGTTTTACTAGATTAATGCTGATGCAGAAAAGGAAGAAGGTGAGGAGTTTGAAGACAGCATGGATGTGTTTGATGACAGTAGCTCGAGTCCTTCTGGTACTCTAAGGAATTATCCTCTCACCTGCAAAGTTGTGTATTCATATAAGGTTTGTGATTTATATTTTTTTTAATTGATTAGAAAAATGAATTATGCAGCAAGCAAGCAAATGATAGCTGTAACTGTTCTGTGGGAGTTTGAGGGGGAATGGCAGCATTGGGCTCAATAATGGTGCACATTAAATATATCCAGGTGGAGGGGGGTCCCCCTGCCCCTTCCCTCTGCCCTGGGGAGGGGCAGCTGGAGTCCTGTGTCCAGGGCTGGGCTCCCCGCGTCAAGAGGGACAGGGAACTGCTGGGGAGGGGACAGCAAAGGGCCACGGGGATGCTCAGGGGCTGGAGCATCTTTCCCATGAGGAAAGGCTGAGGGAGTTGGGGCTCTTGAGCCTGGAGAAGAGCAGGCTGAGGGGGGTCTCATCAATGCTCCTAAATCCTTCAAGGGAGGGGGCCGGGAGGAGGGGGCCAGGCTTTTTCCAGCAGTGCCCAGGGACAGGACAAGAGGTGACGGGCACAAAATCGACCATAGGAAGTTCCATCTGAAGATGAGGAGGAACTTCTTTGCTTTGAGGGTGGCAGAGCCCTGGCAGAGGCTGCCCAGAGAGGTGGGGGAGTCTGCGACTCTGGAGACATTCCCAACCCGCCTGGACGCCATCCTGTGCCACCTGCTGTGGGTGACCCTGCTCTGGCAGGGGGTTGGAGCAGATGATCTCCAGAGGTCCCTGCCAGCCCCTGGCATTCTGTGATTCTGTGATACCTAATAACATCGAGCTGTGGAAAACTTCAATGGCATCAAATCCACACAGTCGTGAAACACATTTAAGCTACGTTTCAGCAGCGCACTGAAATCTGAGCATGAATTGCAGCCTGTAGAGATGTCCCTGCCCGGCTCCGAGGAGACCAGGTGCCGTTAGAAGATGTTCCGACTCCCGTTGCCGCGCCGGCCTTGTTCCCGTTGCCGTCTCGGCGTTGGGCGCGCTGTCACGCCGTACCACAACGCTCGTCTTTGTACCGTACTCGTGAAACCACCGTTCATGAGTTAAAGCTCTGCTGACAAACTGAATCCCCGCTATTTGCTCCTGCAGGCACCGCTAGCTCAGCTGTAAATCACCCCGCTCCGGCTTCGGACGCAGTAATTAAGGTTTCAAAATTAATTAGGGTTCGATGCGCCCCGTGGTGTTCAGGGTGCTTCCGTTTGTCCTCTTGACTGTAAAAGTATCTTCTGAATGCCAGTATATATGCAGAAAAATGCTTATTAATGTGTTTTAAAGGGTGCTACACCATGAAATTTTCAATTTTTAGAAAAATGTGAGTTTTAATAAAAGGCTGGATGAGAACGTTCCTTACGCTGCCTGTCCCGTGCAGCTGAAAACACTTGTATTTTCCATTTTTCCTGTTCTTTACTTCAGGCTTCTCAGCCGGATGAATTGACCATCGAGGAGCACGAGGTATTGGAGGTTATTGAAGACGGAGATATGGAAGACTGGGTGAAGGTATAATTTTTCTCCCATTCTTCCTTTTGGCTGTTACTTTTAGAAATAGAAGTTCAGACAGGAGAAGGTATTTTGGATTCTTTCCGGAGCGGTACTCAAAGGCAGAGTGTCTTTTCCTGTCGTTTCCTTACAGGCACGGAATAAAGTGGGTCAAGTGGGTTACGTGCCGGAGAAGTACCTGCAGTTCCCGACGTCCAGCAGCCTGCTGAGCATGCTGCAGTCCCTGGCGGCGCTGGATAGTCGCTCGCACACCTCGAACAACTCCACCGAGGCTGACTTAGTCTCGGGCAGCCTGAACGGAGACTCCAGCGGTAAATAGCAATTAAAAAAAATAACTAGAACGTTAAGCCGGTTCTCGGAAGCATTTTGCGTATCGTGTTTGGATGCCACGTGTGAGAATTTCTCATATTTGACCTGTATCTGAGTACAACTCTACGCAGTAATTATCTATCTCGCATCAAATCTCTGTAATTTACCCGGCTAGCTCGCAAAATTGAGATTAACATGAACTAAAATCAAGGAAAACTAAAAGAATTTGACCCCGCGGCTATGTGTAATGCGTGATCGTTTTTTTAAGCTCAGGCTAATTCCATTATTTTTTTCCCTCCCATTCTTCAGTCTGTTTTGTAAAAGCACTTTACGATTATGAGGGCCAGACAGATGATGAGCTGTCCTTCCCGGAAGGAGCGATCATCCGCATCTTGAACAAGGAAAATCAAGATGACGACGGCTTTTGGGAAGGCGAATTCAACGGGCGCGTTGGGGTGTTCCCCTCGGTGTTAGTTGAAGAGCTTACGGCCTCGGAAAACGGAGAGACTCAGTGGATTGGGGATATTCAGGTATGGAAGGAGTTGGGGTGGCAGCTTGCACACGTGATAGTGGTTTTGTTGGGGTGATTTTGCAGGGCTGCAACGATCTGCTGCTTCTCCAGGGGGAAAAAAACAATAATCAGAACCAACTTCAGTTAAAAAAAAGCACCAAAACCCTGAGCGCTTATGTTTTAGTTTCTTACCCGGCCTAATAATTATCAACTGATATATTTTGGGAAATGCAACAGACTTGTGAATAAAGGCGAGTGTTTGGGTAGGAAGGAAATGAACCAAAGGAGAAAATTCACAGTCTGCTTCCCGTAATTAATTTATGGCATAGCCTGAGACATCAAACACAACCTGGCAAAAAGAGAATTACAAGCTCTCTCAGCTCTAATTTAATGTTTTTGGACTTAAATCTGTTCTGTACCCTCTCAATTTTTGAAGGGCAAGATGCTGCCTGATGTTGTATTACAGTAATTTTTCAAAAATGTCCTCATTTCAGTATAGTTCTGCAATCCTTATATCGTATTAGAAAATCAGACACATTCTCCTGTGTAATTGTGCTGCTAGAAACCGGATTTCCATGTTCCCTACAAAGTAATCGCTCCGGTATTTTTAGTCTTTGATTTGGGAAGACCGTGAAAACTTAACATTCAAATGATAAACACGCCACCGAGCTGGGACAAAACTCGCGCTGGTAACGCTTTTGTGTGAAGGTATGCGGAGAAATGTGTTCAAATGATTTTTTTTTTTTCAGATAACCTTCAAAAAGCCCGCCTAAATTACCTGGGAGAGGGTGAAAATTTCCTCTCCGTGGCAACCTATGACTTTTAAAAATACCTGATGGCTGTTGGATATTTTGTTTTTCCTTCCCAAACGTACCCGACAGGAGGTTTTTCTCCAGATGAACATACTGATGTGTCAGAGAACTTACACAGCTCGCTGGCTACCTAAAAACCGCCGAGGAGTAAAGGCTTCCTGCATCACCTCTCTCTTTTTAACACAGGTTTCCCCGACTCCGAAGCCCAATAACGCCCTTCCGCCGCTGCCGCTGTATGACCAGCCTCCCACTAGTCCCTACCACAGCCCGGATAAAAGAGGTTCTCAGTACTTCCCCAGATCACCGTCGACTAACGGTAAGAAATGTTGTGATTTGAGAAAAAGAAACGTTTTGGCTCAACGCTGAATTTAGAATGGTCGCGTTTCAGAGGGAGGAAAAAGAAGAAGAAGAAGAAAAAAAAAAAAGCAGCTTTTTTGGCGACGTAAAGTTAATTGCGCGATACCGAGCGGCTTGTTTGCGATGGGTTGTTGCTTACTCTTTCAGAAAACAGCTTCGGTTCAGAGTCGCCTGGATTCTCGCAGCCTCCGCGAATTCCTCCCGAAACTTCCTACGGCAAACTGCGGCCTGTGAGTTAAAAACAAATAACTGCTGTTTTGATCCGTGCCACAAAGTTCTAGGGCCAGGTCTGGGTAAACGGGGGGCCGGGTACGCTCGAAGGTACATCACAGCACCTGATGATTTGGCTCTCTGTGTTCTGCAAATCCAATTAAGACGTATAAAAACGCGGTATCGCGGATGGATAGCGCGAGGAAAGGTCCCTTCCCTCCCCTTGGATAATCCCGTGGAGGTGTCAAAAAGCTACAGGCTGCGAGAGCTGCTTGAGATAAAGTGAACACCAGGACAAAACGAAGCTGCGGGTGTTTAAACAATAAGTCGCTGTCTTTAAAGGTGACCTTGGATCTTAACCGTCCCCCGTCTTTCCGTCTCACCTGCCCTTCCGTGTCTGCCTTTACGGCTCTTCCATCCGCAGGTCTCCACGCGAGGCCTGTGAATCGTGGAATTCCAGCCTGGGAGGAAATTACCTCCAGATAAGGGTAGTAAAATAGATGCCAGGCGATAAACTTAACGCTGTTTTTTCAGGCTCTGGGAGATTATTTCTCTTCTTGCCGCATGTAATAACCCCTCAACGCAACTAAAAAAAGAGGTGGTGAATAAACACCGGAACGGTTCAGTCGCCTGGTTTGTACAGTTGCTGCTTCTCCAGACAAAGCTGCTTGCCAGCGGTTTGACGCGATACGTGGTCCTGGGGACTCGCTTGCATTCAGGGTTAAATTTACGTCCGAACCTCTTGATTTGAGGGTCTTGGATTAAAAATCCCTAATGATAAGACCTATATGTTTTGTGCTGCCTTCGCTGCCCAGAAAGAGAGGTTTTGCTGGGAAGGGAAAGGAAAAATTTAATCACTCCGAACTTGCAAAATCCATCTCCTACGATTAACTCTGAAACCAAGTCTCAGAGGTTTCAAAGTCCTAAACCAAATCATATTAAGATGTAACGTGTATTTTTTTGGCTTTCTCAGTGAATGAGATTGGAGAAAAAGGGCATTTTTGGACATTCAGCCATGGCAGGGGGGTTGGAACTTGATGATCTTTAAGGTCCCTTCCAACTCTAACCATTCTATGATTCTATGATTATATTCTGAATATTTTGGTAGCCAGTGAGTTAGCCTTATTCACTGGCATACGTGAGGCGGAGGTAGCGCTGCTTCCTTCCGTATTTAAGGAGTGAACAGAGAAGTTTCACATTATCTTATTCCCTTGTGAAAAAAACACCGATTCGGCTTTTCCATTTTGTAGATTTTTATTTTCTTCACGAGTTTCTTGCCATTTACTCTCTTTTCAAGATAATACTACAGTGTCATGCCTTAATTGAAAGGATTTCTTGCCAGTTCTGCTTTTTAAACGTGCCCGGTTTGACAATATTGTGAAGTTTGTTCTGGTGTTGCTCCACAATTCCTGTGCCCCAGCGCAAGTCGCTCTCGTGGATTTTTGAAATCATGGGATAAAAGCCCCGCAGGAAATGCTGTTAGTGCTTAAGGGAATGTCTGTCAGGAGCAATAATAACCTTATTGATGTCGCAGCGTGTAAAAATAGCAGATTTCAGGTGTCTTTTCGTTCAGGTCAGTGGTTGATTAAACATGATTACGCTGCTTAGATGCAACAAGGCATTCCTGTAGGTCCCAGGCGAGGGCGTCAGCAGATGGAAAGTTGATGTCAGAGTTCAAAGCCCATCCCAGGTTTCCATCCCGCGTTATCCGTGGGTAGGGAGTAGAGAGGTTATTTGTGTGTGTTTGCCCCGTCGTGACTGCTGGTCGCCCTGGAGAAAAATCGTGGTGACAAGTCTATAACGAGGAGCCTCGGTGGCTTGATTGGAGGCCACTGGACCTGAACGCGCTGTGGTTGCTCACTGTAGTTCTGTTAATCTTAATATTCAATCAATATATTTGCATCATCTTGAGTTCGTAAGCCCAAAATTGCCCGTTTTACTCTATGCAAGCTCTGAAATCTCGACAGTGTTGTGACAGTTACAGGCTGGTTCTGGCCGTTGCAGGTGCGAGCAGCTCCACCGCCCCCCACGCAGCATCACCGCCGGACGACCGAGAAGATCGAGGACGTGGAAATCACTCTGGTGTAGCGATGGGACTCGTCCGGTTGTAGTGCTACAATCAAGACCAAACGCAGTTATTTGGTCGATCTCGTTTTTAGGCACCTTTGCATGATGAAGACTTTTAAGTAGAGCAAGAGATAGGGAGGGTTTGATGTGGCAGTGACATGGTGGATTCCTTCCCGCGGTTATGAATATTTTGTGCCTTTTTTTTGTTTCGGGTTCTTTTTTTTATTTTGGTTTTGGTTGGATTTACAGACATCATTCTTCCTCTCTTAGCACAAACCGAGACGGGCCAAGCAGCGAGCAGAGGATTGCCTTGGAGCAGGTTTCTCTCTTGGCTGAAGATTGGTCAAATTTTTATATGGAGGCCGAGGAAAGAGCCTCCTTCACGCAACGTAGTCGTAGCGTACGTCCACCCCGCGCGGTAGTACAGTATATTACTGTTGNTTTGTTTTGTTTTGAAAAAAAATATTTGGGTCACTCTTATCCCAGTTAGCGCCATGTACTTTCTTATCCAAAGTTATCAGTGTATCTCCGTCATCAACACACCTGGCTTAGACTTAGAGGTTGCACGTAGAGTATTTACATGCGTTATTTAGTTTCGGCATCGGATGGTCCCGTAGCATCTTCCCGTGCGAAGCCCGGTGACGAGCCGAAGCCAGGGAGCCAGGAACAGCTCCGGATCCCACGAGGCCTTCGGGCCACCTTTGTGGCCGGGATTCCGGTCCTAAATTTCTCTTAGGCAAGAAAG
>VZSF01002941.1:30268-52880 GCA_013398295.1 Chionis minor
CCCTGCCCAGGGCAGGGGGTGGGACTGGGTGGGCTTTAAGGTCCCTCCAAACCTAAACCCTCCAGTGATTCTGTTCAGAGCAGTGTGGGGAACTTGCCCCGTGCAAAGGTGGAAACGTTGGTCTCTGGAGGAGTCGGCGGCAGCAGCATCCCTGTCTCTGTTGTGTTTCCTGTGACGGTTCCAGTTCTCAGCTTTTCAGAGAGGTAACGGGACTCGACAGAAGTGATGGGGGTAAATGACCTCACGTACCTTCCTTCAAATTAATTGTGCCCGGGTTTCTGTCTGCAGGCACGTGGGCGAGTTCTCTCCCATATAGTACAATTTCCTCTCACTGTTAATAGAATCATAGAATCACAGAATCACTTGGGTTGGAAGAGACCTTCAAGATCATCGAGTCCAACCACAAACCTATGCCAAACCACCCCTAACCCATGTCCCTCAGCACCACGTCTGCCCGGCTTTTAAATACCTCCAGGGACGGCGATTCCACCACCTCCCTGGGCAGCCTCTTCCAATGCTTGAGAACCCTTTCCGTAAAGAACTTTTTCCCAATATCCAACCTAAACCTCCCCTGGCACAACTTGAGGCCGTTTCCTCTTGTCCTGTTGCTTGTTCCTTGGGAGAAGAGATTGACCCCACCTGGCTATAACCTCCTTTCAGGGAGTTGGAGAGAGTGAGAAGGTCTCCCCTCAACCTTCTCTTCTCCAGGCTGAACAATCCCAACTCCCTCAGCCGCTCCTCAGGAGACTTGTTCTCCAGACCCCTCCCCAGCTCCGTTGCCCTTCTCTGGACACGCTCCAGCACCTCAATGTCTCTCCGATCCTGCGGTGCCCAAAACTGAACCCAGCACTCGCGCTGCGGCCTCACCAGTGCTGAGTACAGGGGCACCATCACTGCCCTGCTCCTGCTGGCCACACCATTCCTGATCCAGGCCAAGATGCCATTGGCCTTCTTGGCCGCCTGGGCACACGCTGGCTCACGTTCAGCCGAGTGTCCACCAGGACCCCCAGATCCTTTTCCGCCAGGCAGTTTCCAGCCGCTCCTCCCGAAGCCTGTAGCGTCCATGGGGTTGTTGTGACCCAAGTGCAGGACCCAGCACTTGGCCTTGTTAAACCTCATCCCATATAGTAATGGGGGTTGGTTGGACTGGATGACCTTTAAATGCCCCTTCCAACCCAAACTACCTTATGAGTCTGTAAAAAAAAGAGACCAAAAACTCCACTCTCTTCTCCAAATAAAGGATCTTTCGCTTCTCCGCACGTGACGTGGAGGACTGGCTGCTCTGCAACTCACACTTTTTTCCTGCTTGCCCTTCCAGCAAGGTCCCTGTAATTAATAACCTGCAAATCCCAGCGCGGCAGAGGCAGGATGAGTGGGAATTCTACCTTCATCGGCCTTTTTTCCTACCGAGATGCCCAGGAAGCGCGGGAGGGGAGATCCTGCTGCCGCGGGGAGTCCTGTCTCCCCACATTTTGCTGATCTGCTGCCCTACATAAAACTTGACGGGAGGGAGGATGCTGCCCCCCTTCTATCCTGCGCCTGGTCGCCTCTCCGAAGGGTGAGCTCGGGGATCCGGAGCCCTCAGTCCAAGGCACAGGGGGAGGCTGAAGCGAGCGAGGGATAAAAGGAAGGAAAACTTAGGTGAAGTCGGGGATGCAGCAAATGAGCCAATAAAAAATGTGGCCAGGAGAACGCTGACGTGCTCACTGTACCAAGTAGTTTCCTACTCCCGGCGTTACCCAGGGGGATTGAGGGTTACAGATCCGGCAGAAGGAATCGCTGGAGTAAGGGAGCCTCTGCATTGCAGGTCATTCCATCTGGAAAATAAAAGCACCGCAGTGATTCCAGACCGGGGAAGGTAAGAAATCTCCGTGGTTAGTGGAGCTGAGCTGGAACGGATATGGTGAGTACCCACCCCTCTGCTCGCAGAGAGGAGGAGGAAGAGGAGGAGGAGGAGGATGATAACGGGTTTCGCTGAAGTACCGGTGCAGTCGCTCACCGTTTCCACCCGGCAGCATCCGTGTGCGGAGTCTGGGGACAGGCATGTGGCAGCTGTACTCCCGTTTCCATCCGGCAGCATCCGTGTGCGGAGTCTGGGGACAGCCTGTACTCCTCTACGCACGCGGAATTAAAACAGGAGGCAGCCAAGGTGGCCGGTCACCAGGCTGGAGTGTCCTCTGCAGCCCAAGGGAAAACTCGGCCCTTCCCCCTCCAAAATACACCCTGGAATTGCTTTTGCCTGTAGCAAACCGTGATTTCGTTTCCATCATGTACGGCAGAGCCAGTGGGGGAGAAAACAGAGACGGCCGAGTGAAAAGAAAAAAGTATGTCCTGGTAAATTCTTGAAAGTCTTCCTTGTAGACAGCCATCACCGCGTTCCCTGTCTGAGCGCCTGGCTCTGCTTTGTTTGGAAGCTGATGAGGTTGTCACCTGGAGAAGGATCACGGAATGACAGAGTGGCTGAGGCTGGCAGGGACCTCCAGCAGTTGTCTCATCCAACCCCCCTGCCCAAGCAGGGCCACCCAGAGCCGGTTGCCCAGGCCCGTGCCCAGATGACCTGAGTATCTCCAAGGATGGAGACTCCACCACCTCCCTGGGCAGCCTGTGCCAGCGCTAGGTCACCTGCAGAGTGAAAAAGTGTCTCCTGGTGTTCAAAGGGAACCTCCCGCGTTTCGGTTCTGCCCCCGGGCACTGCTGGGAAGAGCCTGGCTCCGTCCTCTTGGCATCTTCCCTTCAGGTATTGCTGAGATCCCCCTGAGCCTTCTCTTCTCCAGGCTGAAAACCTCCTTCTCTGCACTTCCCTGTGTGCTCTCCTGCAGAGAAGAGCTTTTAAATGGGCCAGAAATCTTTAGGGAAGGAAGTGCTGTGGAGTTTGTGTTGCCTGAGGATCCCAGATCAGTGCTTCAGCTGGTTGGGAGTCTCGTAGGTCCGACCCAGAGACGCTCTGTGTTGAACAGAGGGTTGGGCTGGGTTAACGGCCCACAAAAATCCAGTGTTTTGACATGGCCTTGTTGCTGTTCCCAAAAATTCCTTTGGAAAAAACCACATACTGTAGAGACCGGCTGCTTTGTACCTCGGACATGGCTCATGGAGGTTTTCAAATCCTGAGTTCGGACCACGTCACCAGTGAACGAGGCGTGTTGCGGTGTCCGCCCCATCGGTTTGCAGCCCCATCTCCTTCCTCCTCCTCTTCCCGTTTCAAGTTTGCTCCCGGCGATCCGTTTTCCAGCCTCGGCGGCCCATCTCGAACGTGTTAAGTGGCGATTCTTCCACCACTTTGTTTAAACCCCGCTTTTGCTGTCGTCCAGATTTCACAGCCGGTATCCGACGGGCTGGGCGATCTCCGTCCAGCTCTTGAGCAGGCATCGCCTCTCACGGAAACTGTCACTGCTACGCAGCAGCCTGGGCAGTGGCCAAGGATTAAATGGACTTTAGAGAAGGGTTTGGTTTCTCCTACGTCATTTCACCCAACAAAAACATGACCCCGTGAGTATCTCTCAAGCATGTGAAGGAGACACAGTTAAGCTCACCCTTTTACTGCTTCGTCGTCACTGCCAGAGAAGTTATCCAACCTTGGATGTGCAAGCTGAGCTCCACAGATGGTTTCCCCAGCTACTCCAGTTCTTCTCTTCGACCTAAATAGATCATTTCAGCCAAAAATACACTTAGATGCAGAACAGGCAGTGTAGATACCCACAGATGGAGAACACTCTCGGTCCTCGTCTGAGTGCTGGCTGGGTGACAGTGTGCTGCTGAGGCTGGTGGTCGGGCTTGGATCATAGAGTCATCAAATGGTTTAGGTTGGAAGGGACCTTAAAGACCATCTAGTCCCACCCCCCTGCCCTGGGCAGGGACACCTCCCACCACACCAGGCTGCTCCAAGCCCCGTCCAACCTGGCCTTGAACCTCCAGGGATGGGGCAGCCACAGCTTCTCGGGCCAACCCCGGCCAGGGGCTCACCACCCTCACAGCCAGCAATTTCTGCCCAATAGCTCATCCAAATCTCCCCTCTTCCAGTGGAAAACCGTTGCCCCTCGTCCCGTGACTCCACTTCCTGATCCCGAGTCCCTCCCCAGCTTTCCTGGAGCCCCTTTCCGACACTGGCAGGGGCTGGAAGGTCTCCCTGGAGCCTTCTCTTCTCCCGCCTGAACCCCCCCAGCTCTCCCAGCCTGTCCTCCCAGCAGAGGGGCTCCAGCCCTCCCGGCATCTCCGGGGCCTCCTCCGGCCCCGCTCCAGCAGCTCCGTGTCCTCCTGCTGTTGGGACCCCCGGAGCTGGACCCGGGATTCTAGGCGGGGTCTCCCCCAAGCAGAGCAGAGGGGCAGAATCCCCCCCCGGCCCTGCTGCCCCCGCTGTGGGGATGCAGCCCAGGGGCCGGGGGGGTTCTGGGCTGCCAGCGCACGGTGCTGGCTCACGTTGAGCTTCTCCCCCCCAGCACCCCCAGTCCCTCTCCTCAGGGCTGCTCCCCAGCCCTGTTCTGCCTGTGTGTCATCACTCACCCGAGAACGGCGCAGGAAATACACGGTTACAGTTGGACCCGCGGGATGTCACTGTGTGGGAATATACTATTTTATGGTGCGTTCTGGATTTGCAGCGAGGACAGAAACAAAATTAACCGGCTGCTTTGAAGGATGAGGTCGGGCTGAGCGAGCAGCGTTGCGGATCAGCACAAAGGTGGTCATGGCTGTGGCGTGAGATGGGCCCGACTGGGAAAGAGACGGTTACGGTAAAACATTGGATTGAGGAGCTGGGAGCTCGTTTCTGCTCCCCGCTCCGACACCGGCCTGCCTGGACAAACCCTGCTGGCAGAGCAGTGCCAGCATCACCTGAAGATTTATCTTTACAAAGATCTTTACAAAGTCTTTGTAAAACAATAGATAAAAATCTGTGCGTTAATGAGCCGCGTGGTGAAGCGCCCTTCTATTTCGAAATTGGTTTTATTCCGCACCTGAATTTTTACCTTTTTTTAACGGACTGGTTTTAAATTTAGATATTTTTTAATGCAGATTCAAGAGCCGTTGCCGTGAGGTATGCATCTGCTGCGCTGTAATTAGTTTTGTCTACTGTAATTGCATCTCCTTTTCCCATTGTTTATTGAAAGACAAATGAATTTCCAGGTCCAGTTGCGTGGGGAATGCTGACAGCAGCTTTTTTAAATCCCGTAGCGCAGCTATTTGTCTTTTTGACTCAGCTGAATCCTGCAGAATGGGCCAAATTCGGCTTCACCTCTGTGTCCCGGGCAAATTGCTGCACTAATTAATTTCTCTAAGACTGGGGCCTCCTTCCTGCTTAACATGGGGGAATGATGAAAGGAGGGAACTCCGTCTGCAGGCGTCAAGCGTGGACAGAAAACAGCAACGACCTCGGATTAATTTGCTGAGTAAACTTGCATGAAGAGACATGAGAGGCCGGTCATTTCAAAGTACGATTACAGGATTTTTTGAAAATATTTATCATTAATGTCACGTCCTCATTCATAAGAATGCCTTGGTTTCTGAGAAGTGAGGTGTGATTCATGGCATCCTGTGTTTTTCTGCCTACGGTCCCTGGGTTTGTTGCTGCAGGCATTGCTGTGGAGTGAGCAGAGTTGCTTTTAAAGCAGAAAAATGGGCATTTTTCTTGGGAATGAGGTGACAAATTATTGCCGCTCCTTGAAAAGGAGGAAGGGGTGCTCCGTGAGGCAGCAAGAGAAGAGGCAGAGAGGGGGGGACTGTGGCTGAAGGACGTCTGTGGTTACTGGGAACACCAGTGACGGTGGGTGACGACAAAGCGTGTGGCAGAGAAGGGCTGCTCAGCCGTGCTCGACCAGCCAGCACGTTTGGATGCCAGAAGAGTAAGATTCCGCAGAGGAAAGCTCCTTTTGGCAGAGTTTTGGCAGAAAGACAGAGGGAAGGAGTGAGTGCTTGGACTTCCCAGGAACTTCCATGAAAGGATCCGAGCGCTCCTCTTGGGGTGCTTGAGCCAGCAGAGCTGAGACTGAGCCAGATAATAATCACTTGTTACGGCGTGAAAGTGGCAGGAGGCTTTCCGAGGCCACGGTTGGGTAAATCCAGCTTTAGGACACCTTGTGCTAATCCAAGAATGCCATGGCCTCGTAAGACGGAGCGCTGATCCAGATAAAATCCCGCTGCCGGCTGGGATGTGTCCAAAAATGCTTTGATGGCTTAAATTCTGTACCAGCAGGCTGCGGTTTATCTGTCCGGGTCACTCTAATGTGCCCAGTTGGGTTTTGCACGTCCCCTCACGGGTGGCACCTGAGTTCGGTGCCGTCAGTTGTAGCTGGTTCAGCAGAGACGTGCTGGTGCCGGGGCTGGTCCGGCTTTGTCTTGGTGGACACTGGGCCAGGTCTTGTTTCTGAAAACCTGGGAAAACCATTAATTTTTATTTTTTTTTTTCCTAATGAAGCAGATTTCATTAGGAAACGCCGGTTTGGCAAAACCTTTGGAAAATCTGCGGCAGTAGCGAAAGGAGAACACCTCGGGGCTTCAATCGGTCGCGTGGGAACTTGGGAGAGGACTATCCCAAAGCCTGGGGAGCGTTGCTGGGAAGTTCGGTGTCCCTGCGGATCGGAGGCTCATGAGCCCTTGAGCCCCCCTGCACGTGCCGTTGTCCTCTTGGGGACTCCTGGGTTTCCATCCAAGACCAGGCCTTCCTACCAGGGTCAAGGAACGCCGCAGCTGCAGCCTCCCTGGAACAACACACAGAGACAAGGAGCAGCCATCCGAAGAGCCGAGAAGCTCTCCGTGCCTCGCTGGGCTTCCCTGCCAGTAATGGGGACTTCTCCCACATTCCCAGCACCAAGGGCCTCTTTTGGGTCAGGGCATCCAGGATTCACTGCATCTGCCTCCAGTTTTTCCAAAACAGGTGGGGGTTTCTCCCCCTGTTTTGGTTTGTTCCTCCCCCCCCCCCCCCCCCCAGATTTTTACCAGAAATTTAATTCCAAATATTAAGCTTTATAAATACGTAGTTTTGACGTGTTAAGAGTTCTGAGCAGAACAGAAACACCCTGATTTGAGCGTCCCCCTGGCCAAGAGCCTGCGTGGATCTCGAGCGGAAACCCACCGCAACGCAGGACACAAGCCCCAGGAGCGTCGTGGCTGGAAGACTGAACGAGGGAACGACATTTGAGGGATTGCAGCAGAGGAGAGCGGTGGCTGGACCAGCTCTCGTCTCTTGAGTGCCTCGTGCTCGTTGGCTTTTTGATTGCCGCTGGCTCTGCAAGGCCAGGTCTCCCTGCACCGTAAATCGGCGCCGCGTCCTTCAATCGGATGTTACCGCACCCCAGCTCTTGCAGCGCAGAGCCACGCGGGGCGCGAGGACACCGAATGCCGGGCAGTTATTGTCCCTGGAAAAGGAAACCCACATCGCAGCCGATTTCTCCGACTATCACAAATTGTTGTCAAGGTCAGTGCAAATTATTACCCAAGGACACCGGCAGAGTGCGATTGTTCTCGGCTAACATGGGGATCTCGTGTTAATTCAGCTGGCAGAGCCGTTGCGACTAATAGCAGGGAACTGCTCCCGCTGCTTTCAAAATTATCCGACTGAGCTAATCCGAGGACGAGGAGGCGATTTATTGATTTGAAGTCCCAGCCAGATGTAGATGGAGATAATTCGAGCATGTTAGGGGTATTATTCCTACAGAATAGCAGGCTTGGTAAATACTTTTCATTTATTTATTAGCTCCTGCAAAACAGTTGTGTTGTATTGCAGCTTGAATGTTTCACTTGGAGATGTGAATAGCTGAGATACCGAAAATAAGAGCTTTCCGGCCGGCAGTCATTTGATATTTTTGCTGAAACCGCTTGTTTTCTAAAGCAAATAGCCACTCAAACTGCTAACGCTGGTTTGAACTCACCCTTTCTATAAAGCTGTTTTTTAAAAAAGGAGGGTTTTTTTTAAAAAAAAATGGTGGTGAGTTTGCGGCTCCACTTTTGCATTCCGGTCAGGTGTCTTTTCGCTTTTCCCGGGTCTCTTGCAAGCCGGTTTCTGAGGACTCTGCTTAATGTCCTAGAAAATAACCTTGTGCTTGGTCTAACAGCCATTTTATCGCAGCTGCCATCTCGCTGTTTCCCGAGGAAAGCAGGGCAAAGCAACGGCCAGGTTATTGCCAGGCTGCTCAGGAACCGCTCCGATTCCGCCGCCGATCCCAAGCCTGCCGCGCATTCCTGCCCGCCGCGGGCTGCCTGACCCCAGGGTTTTCGCTGAGCCGGCAGCCAGGCACACCAGGGGTTACAAAGATCAGCTGTATGTACTGGGGAAGGACGGGCTGGGACCCCCGGACCCAGCTGGCGATGGGACCTCGGGGAGCGTTTTGCCCCATTAGTGCGCAGTCTGTCCCCTTGCCAGTGGCCATTAGAAGGAACCGCAGGATGGAGGGCAGCCAGCGCTGGATCAGAAAGCCTCCCTGAGGAGTGCTGGGGTTGGATTACAAGGAAGGATGCTGCTTCTTTGATTCCTTCGCTTTCGTTCTCTGCATTGCAGAGTAATTTTGCCTCCCCTAACCCAAACAGGGAGCCGACACAGCTCAAATCTTTTGGAGGTGCCGCTCTGGGACCGAGGGTCTGGGCGCCGAGACCTGCCCTTCCGCTGACTCCTGCTGCGGCCGTGTCAAGTCGCTTCACCGGCACCGGCCTCCAGTTCCCTTAAAACGTGTCGTAGGTGCCACCCTCCCAGATGGGATGGTTCCATGGAGGAGTGTGGCGTCTCAGAGCAAACGGTGCTGATTTCTGGTGCTTTCAGGCTTTGCGCGTTATCCCAGGTGCGATTCCACCTGGAATCTTTCCACCATCAGTTTTGCTTTCACGCTCCGTATCACGACCAGGCTGGGATGAGCGCTGCCGCTCTCTCATTCCCCCGAGCAGGGAAAATCCTCCAGCCTTCAAACCCCCAGACTCCCATAAAAAAAAATGATGCCAAAAATCTCTATCATTCTGCAGCGTAAGAGATTTCAGATCTCTTAAGCAGCACATCCTCAGGAAGGCGGCTTCGTGCCTGCTCTAGAGATGAGGGCAGCATCGAGCGTAGGCGTTGCACGTTTACCAAGAGACCCGACCGCAGTCAAAGTGTTTGAGCGTGGCCAACTTGGTGTCACCCAGCCTCAGCGTCTGGTGTTTGATGGCTTCGTTCTACACAGGCTCTTGATACGGCTGTAGTTTTCTCCGGGGCTTTGTCGCTTGACCGTAATAGTGTGAAAATAAGGAATGTTTTCCTCAGCCTGTGGCCAGCGAGGGCTTCACAGATGCGAGTGCGGCGTGGTGCTCATCTGCACCCCTGGCCAAGCAGCTGCTGTAGAAGCTGCTGGTGGCGTTTGGCTGCCTGTGGAGGGCTGCAGGTAAAGGAGGGAATGAGGGAATGATTGGAAAAGGCCTCGTAGCACCGATAGCAGCGCTGCCAGGTCCACAAGGACTGCTTGATCATGGCCACATCCCAGGCTGCATGAACGTCACCTCCGCCGGAGGAAGCCAGGTGGAGAAACCCGGTGGATCTGTGCTCCTCGGAGAAGCAGCTCTGCAGAGCTGTGCCAACTGCTTTGGTTTGCACTAAAAAGAGGGGTAAAAAAAAAAAGAGGCCAGTTAAACCCCTCAAAACCCGATATTCACGCTCCCATCCGATGCCTGCGTTCGCAGGCTCAGGGCTCAGTGTGCACGTTGGCAGGGACGCCCCTGCGCCGCCTGCCAGGGCTCTGCTCGCCGGTGCCACACGCTGAGCCCAGAACTGGGCTCGTGATCCATCCCCAAATGACACAGCGCCAGCGTGGGACGCCAGCGGGTGTCCTGCGATTCTCCCATTGGAGCTGCGGCCAGGCCTGACATTTTCCATCAGCGGAAGCATGGGCGGGGGAAGGAATTTTCAAGGCGTATTTATAAACCTGTGCTCTTATGCACCGTTTCCCAAACTTTGGGTGAAGGACAGCAGAGGCAGAGATTTGTGTGAGGCCATATGGCTGCTGGCGGTCAGGAACAATGGGAGCACGATCCCTGTTTGAGAGAAAAAGGGAATAATACGGGCTGAGCTGATTGCAGCGGGTGATGGGGTGCGTGTGGGGAACAAAACACAGGGGCAGCGGATGAGGCACCTCTGTCCTCTCCTCCAGAACTGAACCGCTGCAGTTCTGTGCCCAGAACCCCCCCGGCCCCTGGGCTGCATCCCCACAGCGGGGGCAGCAGGGCCGGGGGGGGATTCTGCCCCTCTGCTCCGCTCGGGGGAGACCCCGCATGGAATCCCGGGTCCAGCTCCGGGCGTCCCAACAGCAGAAGGACACGGAGCTGTTGGAGCGGGGCCGGAGGAGGCCCCGGAGATGCTGGGAGGGCTGGAGCCCCTCTGCTGGGAGGACAGGCTGGGAGAGCTGGGGGGGTTCAGGCGGGAGAAGAGAAGGCTCCGGGGAGACCTTCCAGCCCCTGCCAGTGTCTGAAAGGGGCTCCAGGAAAGCTGGGCAGGGACTCGGGATCAGGGCGTGGAGCTGTAGGATGAGGGGCAACGGTTTTCCACGGGAAGAGGGGAGATTTAAATGAGATCTCAGGAAGAAATTCCTGGCTGTGAGGGTGGTGAGCCCCTGGCCAGGGTTGCCCAGAGAAGCTGTGGCTGCCCCATCCCTGGAGGTTCAAGGCCAGGTTGGACGGGGCTTGGAGCAGCCTGGTCTGGTGGGAGGTGTCCCTGCCCAGGGCAGGGGGTGGCACTGGGTGGGAATAGATGGTGTTTAAGGTCCTTTCCCACCCAAACCCTTCTGTGATTCTCTTGCCTGTCCCCTTTCATGGCAGTGAAATAAGTGCCATTTCCACTGCAGGGTGACATTTCCATCGCAGGGGGGTACATGTGCACCAGGAAGGTCTGTAAAAGACGTGTCGTGGCTCAGAGCCCAGCGGAGAGAGACCCGCGTGCCCACAAGTGCATCCGAGACCTCAGCCACGCATTCCCCTCTACCCCTCTGCGAGAGGGAAAGCACGTGTGTGCAGTGCCCGGAGATCCCACCACCACCTCTGGGCCTCTGGGCTGGTTGGAAATGTTTACTGGCAGGAGGAAAAGCTCCTCGGCAGTTCATCTCTGAGGCGGCGCAACGTCTTTGTGAAAAACATAAAAGGGGTGTAATTTTCTGGCGCTCTGTTTCTCCTGCTTGTAATTATTGCTTTTAATCACCTCATTACCTAGCACAGAAAGGAGCTTGAGGCTGCAGGTAGCAGCACAGCGGGGAGAAGGCACATCAAGGTTTCGGGCTGTGTTTTTTCACTCCGTGCCTCGGGGCATTAGTATTAGCTTCCCCAAGGACCAGCTTCCCAGCAGAAAAATCAAAAGCTGCATGAAGAGGGAGCGGGAGAAACACAGCAGCAGGAGGGAGAGCCCTCATTGCCCGGCACTGCTGTGGGTGAGAGCACCATCAGCTCCAGACGCTTTGTCCACGCGAGCTAATGAGGCAGGAATGTGTCGTTACAGCAGCCCAGAGCGCTCCGGATGACGCCGCCGAGAGCAGGCACCGCGTGGGTGAGGGCAAAACACAGCAGCAGGAACCAACCCTGACGCTTGGCACCATGGCACTTTCCTGCTCTCCACTTTTTTTTCAATAAAAAGCAGCAAAAATGCCTCCTGCGGGATCCATGTGTGGGCTGGGGTGCGGAGCACCTGCACCGTTCCTCACTTGTGGGCCAGAGGAGCAAAAGCAAAGCCTTTTTTCCTGCTTTCTCCCCATACTATGTGTGTGCTCCACATACGCGCACCCACATCCATCTCGTCGGAGTCCTGAGCTCTCCTGGGTTCTCCACGTCCTCCTGTGTCGTGTGACCACGGTGAGCAGCGAAACCACGAGCTGCCGTTTCGGGGAGTGCACGGAAGAGCAGGTAATGGCCTTCGCGACCGGCCTTATCTCGGTGCGTCTGACACAGATGCAGCCATAAATCATCGTAAAATGCAGTGTGCAGGGGAAAACGGCCACCTCCTGCCCTCTGCTTATTTCCTGGAGCTTGAAAGCTGATTAAGAATCACTTACTTAAGCTGATGGGTTTCAAGTCATACTACCAGGGCAAATTGCTCGCCTCCAACCGCCCATTAAAGTTTCAGTTTACGTACCTCGCGCCGAGCCATAGGGCTGGGGTGTCAGCTGCTGGAATGACCTCTGTTAGCAGCCAGTTGGTTCATTAAATAGTAAAGAGCTGAACAATTTCCAGCTACAGAGCACACCGAGCATCCTCATTTCATTTCCTGGTTTTAGAGGAAGTATAAATTATTTACTAATGTACTTAAAGGCCTTTAAGTGAGTCCAGGCAGTGAAGCAAAATCTTGTTCACCGGGGCAGATGCCCAAAGGGAAGTGTCAGAGTGATGGCCCCGTTTGTGAACAGCCACTAAAACGCTGCCAACAATTTATCAGCTTTAATGGACAATGATGGGCCAGGATTATGATCAAGTCAGGCTGGTGGGTCAGACTTCGGTGCTTCGGGTAACAGCGCAGTGATTGCTGCAAGTGGTGGATTAAGTTCAGAGAATTTCATAGAATTATAGGATGGTTTGGGTTGGAAGGGACCTTAAAGACCATCCAGTGCCACCCCCTGCCCTGGGCAGGGACACCTCCCACTAGACCAGGTTGCTCCAAGCCCTGTCCAACCTGGCCTTGAACCTCCAGGGATGGGACAGCCACAGCTTCTCAGAGCAACCTGTCCCAGGGGCTCACCACCCTCACAGTGCAGAATTTCTGCCTGAGATTTAGTCTAAATCTCCCCTCTTGCAGTGTAAATCCATTCCCCCTTGTCCTATGGCTCCATTCCCTGATCCCGAGTCCCTCCCCAGCTTTCCTGGAGTCCCTTGAGGGACTGGAGGGGGCTAGAAGATCTCCCCGGAGCCTTCTCTTCTCCAGGCTGACCCCCCTCAGCTCTCCCAGCAGAGGGGCTCCAGCCCTCCCAGCATCTCCGGGGCCTCCTCCGGCCCTGCTCCAACAGCTCCGTGTCCTCCTGCTGTTGGGACCCCCGGAGCTGGACCTGGGATTCCAGGCAGGGTCTCCCCTGAGCGGAGCAGAGGGGCAGAATCCCCGCCCGGCCCTGCTGCCCCCGCTGTGGGGATGCAGCCCAGGGGCCAGGGGGTTTTCTGGGCTGTGAATTTCTGGTGCAGAACTTTTACGTTTTCCCATCTGTAAGTTTAGGGGTGTTGATTTTCAAGCCTTGTCACTCAAAAGCTTTTAACCACGTTCTCACGGCTGTGAAGTGTCCTCCCGGAGATTCACATGCATGTTTCCAGAGCCGCATTTCACTAGACCACAGTTACTGGTCCTTAGCATAGACCTGGGCTGTTTCTGCTCCAGTTTCAATCCTGCTCTTGGATTCCTTTAGCCGGCTGCAGGGAAGGTGACAGGACTGGGGGCAGCTGAATGCCGTCTCTGCCTGGAAACAGGGCGCTCTTTCCCCTCCCTGTGCTGCAGGATCGCGCCACCTTCCACTGCTGGATCTAGTCCCCCATGTCCTTGCCAAGCCAAGAAACAGTAAATCCTCCTGCGTGTGAAATGTTTACAAAAGGCCTGTAAACGTGGCCCTGACTCCCGCTCCTCCTGGCTGGGTTTCCACTCCGTCTCACCCCACTCTGACGGCTTCCTTGGGCTGCTCCGTGCAGGAAGGGGCTCACCGGGGCAGGGCTGGGGCTCCCTGTAAGGCAACCGGCTCCACAGGGGCAGGACATGTTTCTCAGGAACTTTTCCAGAGCTGCCAGAGAGTTGCGAGTAACTTGGTGAGGGGATTTTTAACAGACACAGCAATTCAACTCGAACGGTAGCAGCTGCTCCGACTGCAGCAATAAACCACAATACTCCGGCTCTTGCAATAAAACTCCCATCTGAGTCAGACTTTACAAATGCTTTACAACCGGTGCTCGCAATTCATCATATCTCTACGTGCGTTACTTTCCAGCACCGGTCTCCGTTCATTTAATACAAACTATCTCATCTTGTCCATCTCTGCCCTGGGTTTCATTTTCCACAGCTACTTGCTGGGAAAATCCATTAACTCTGTGGTGCGTCTGATGAAATTGCTGGTTGTAGGGATGGCGATTTGGATGGTTTTCTTTTCTAGGCCTGTACAAAAAAAGGTGGTGGGACATCGGCTTAATTTGGAGCATTGACCTTGGTCTTGTTTCTTGGTGTCACAGCAGGGCTGGGGAGCTTTGGATGGGGGTTAGGCTCTCAGGAGCGCGGGCCAGGCAGCCTGTCCCTCCGGGGATGGTGACGGCCCAGTTTTGGGACTGCTCACAGGCCATGTGGAGGCAGCAGCATCCTACAGACACAAGGCTGGGTAGGTGCGTCACGCCGTTGGATCTCACTGAATCACTTGAGTTGGAAGAGACCTTCAAGATCATCGAGTCCAACCATAAGCCTAACACTGCTAAACCACCCCTAACCCATGTCCCTCAGCACCACGTCTACCTGGCTTTTAAATACCTCCAGGGACGGCGATTCCACCACCTCCCTGGGCAGCCTGTTCCAATGCCTGAGAACCCTTTCCGTAAAGAAGTTTTTCCTAATATCCAACCTAAACCTCCCCTGGCACAACTTGAGGCCTCGTGCCCTGTGCTGGCACCTGGCCCATGTCCCGGCTGGGCAGAACTGACAGAAACAAGTCCGAATGATGTGTCTGCACGTATATTCATCCAAGTTCCATATTTCGGATTGCTCACGCTCAAATTACTCTGTTTCAGGGGAACAGCTCCTTTCTAACGAAACATTCCATGAGGAGGCTGCTCGGCACCCTCCGTTAGGGAGGTGAAGATGACTTCCACCCTTAGCTTCTTGTCTGTGTGATCCTGGTCCTCTCCTCTGGTCCGGGCAGCACTGAGCTGCCGTGATGCAGCTCCCAGCCCGCAGCGGGGCCTCGGCTTGGGCTGAGGTTTCCGCTCCGTTTCCCACAGCAGACATTCTCCTTTGGGACCACCCCATTACGGGACAGCTTCCTCACCGTGAGAAACGTGGTTGGCAGCTGACTGGCGTAAGTGCTTTTTTATTTTTTTCCCTCCTTTACATGATTTGGTTATTCCTGTAGTAGTGATCCTCAGATTTCTTGCTGCTGGGGGCAGCTCTTTCCTTGCAGAAGCCGTCTCGGTCCTCCGCAGCTCCTCTTTGCTGTTCCTCAGGGCTGCAGGTGACTGGGATCTGGTGAGCCTGGTACTGGCCCGTGGTCCAGTGTAGCAGGTCCAGGAGTCTCTGCCCTGACAGCGCAGGGTTGTAGTACACTGTCCTGCCGGGAGACAGTCGGCCCCAGGGAGCCTGTCGGTAAGAGACCATTGATAAATTTATATCCAGATGGATCCTTCCAAGCAGCCACCCTTTCCTTTACCACCAGCTCCATCCCTGCAGCTGCTAGCAGACAAGTTCAGCTGCTACGAAAGGGATATTTTAGGGGCTGGAGTGATGTCCGTCTAACATCCCAAAAAACTTTTTGGGGAAGGAGGTGCATCCTCAGAGCCAGCGCTCGGAAAAATCCATAGTGAGGACCCACTTTCAAGGGGCTCTTTCGGCGTCTGCTGCAGATGGAGACAAAGTCTCTGCTGAGGCTGTCGAACAGCCCGTAGCGTGGCCCCAAGGACGGCACCACGGATTGTTTTTGCAGGGAAAGAAATCAGAAGAAAAGGGCTCCTGCGAGGGAGGTTTGGGAACTCCTCAGGCATATTGTTGCCTGTTCCAGGAGAGGTTTAGGTTGGATATTAGGAAAAACTTCTTTATGGAAAGGGTTCTCAAGCATTGGAACAGGCTGCCCAGGGAGGTGGTGGAATCGCCGTCCCTGGAGGTATTTAAAAGCCAGGTAGACGTGGTGCTGAGGGACATGGTTTCGGGGTGGTTTTGGCATAGGTTTGTGGTTGGACTCGATGATCTTGAAGGTCTCTTCCAACCCAAGTGATTCTACGATTCTATGATATCCACAGAGGTGACGGGTTCTGGCCTGGCCTGGGCAGGGACCCAGTTTGTAACCCAAAATCCCGCAGGCATCTGAGCTCGAGGGACCAGAGGGCTGAGGTTTTACCTCACCTCCCTCTCTCTTGCAAAATTCAGTTTGCCTCTTGCTCTGTGAGCGCAGGTGGAAGAAGCCGGAGCAGGCTGCAGCTGCCCCGTGTCGGTGGGGAACGGCTGCGGGAAGGGGCAGGCTCTGTGCTGCTTCCCGTACCGATCTGTCCGGGTGCCATTTTGGTGATCCTGAGGCTGTTCCCTGACGCTTTCTTCCTTTGCAGAGCCAGCACGGTCCTTAGGTGCCTGCAGGATCTCCTTGCAGTGCTGGTATTATTTTGCCGCGTGAAAGCAGCAGCTAATGGCAGTCAGGGACCTTCCCAGGCAGGACATTCGCTCCCAACCCCACTCTTCGCCATCACCCAGGGCAAGCACAGAGGATCCCAAAATCCAGTGCGCCTGCAAGCTGGGAAAGCTGCTGGCTGTCCTGGCCCCTTCCCTGCGAATGGCTGCCAGCCCCTCCTGGATGCTCTGAACAGGAGCCAGGTTCCCGGGGAGAAAACGCGGGGATGCCGGTTTAATTGAGCCTGTTCAATGGCCTTCGGCTGCCATAAACCATGTTGCTGTCTGGGCAATGAAAGGAGCTGGGGGGAGGCAGGACAGCTCCTGCTTCCCGGACCTGCTCCAACCCGGCATCCCCCACAGCGAGGAAACCTGCCACTAACCCCCTGGCACCTGCAAGGGGCCCTCGGCAGGGACACAGAAGGGTCCGTGATGCCACCAAACGCCACGTCTTGGGGGGAACAGCCCTCCCGGGCATTCCCCTGCTTTTGCTCCTGCCCACGGAACCTGTTTGACGCGCACAAGAGGAGATCCGAGTGCTGAGGCGGAGGCTGCAGCCGGGTTCCTAATGCCAGCTGGGGGCAGATGGGAGGCCGAGGGTGCCCATCCTGTTCCTGCCAGTGGCTGCATCCTTGTGGAAGCCAACGGGGAGCAACCCCAGGTCCTCAGCAGCGGAGCGAAGCCGGGCCCTGCCAGAGCTGGGATTGCTGGTGCCTTCCTGACCGGCCCCATCTATCCTGTTCCGCAAGGACGGGAGAGCCCCAAGGCTGGCCAGGGTGATGCTCTTGGGATGCAGCCTGTTCCTTCTGCTGCTGCAACCCCAAGGGTGTTTCCGTCCACCCGGGCCTTGGGGACAAAGGGAGCTCCTTTGCTGGATCAGCTTTGAGCTCTCCAGGCTGATGGTGTGGGCACATCACAGCTTTTTCAGGAAGCTGCCAGTCTCCGTTTCGGAAGGGATGGAGTGGAGACGAATCCATGTGGCCGCAAACAGCATCTCGGAACATCACCACGTATCTCCGGGAGCCGCCCTGGCTGGCTTGGGCTGCAGACAGGGATGGCTGGAGCTGAGGGAGGAATCCCACGTTGCTATTTGTGGAAGGGACTGAAATGTTCCCGACTGTGAAGGCCGTGGCTTGGAGCCCACTGGCTTAGCTGGGCCACGTCTCGGGGGGAGAGGGGACATTCCCTTGCTGCCTAACGCCACCAAGCCCCCTGCTTTGTACCAGGGTGCAGCTTGACCCCGGCTCCGGTTGTCGATGCTGACCCTGAAATGCTGACACAACACATAGTTTCTCCTTAATAGGGCATGGAAAAGGCGATACACGTCAGGGCCAGGCTTTTTGCTAATGTTGTGCCTTTCTCTGTCTTTTTATGATCCAGAAATACATTGGCTGAGCCCCTCCTGGGTAAAGGCAGCCTAAAAAATAGATGATCTTGGGCAGATACTTCCTGCTCTGGAAGTATCATGGTCCCAAGCTGGAAACCAGCAAACAGAGTGGGTTTTGTTCAGGCTAGGAGGGATCTTTCCTTAAAAATTGTTTGAGACGCTGGTTAACAGGGTCTGGGGCTCGGATCCCTGCTCAGAGCCATCCGCAGCTCCTGGCCATTTCTCCAAAGCAAGGACCTCAAACGCAGGTGTCCCCTCAACTTGGCACAGTGCTGGGACCGTGGGTTCCCCAGGTGCCACCCTGAACCTGACCACCTTCGGGGTCTTCTGAGCAAGATGTTCCTGCCTGGCCCCATCCCCCTGCTGCAATTTGCCGTTCTCTCCTTGGTGCTCACAGGCTGTTGTGGTGCTGGGCTGGAGCAGGGCTTTAAATAACGTCCTCCAAAATATATGTGTGTTTGTGTTGGCTGGTTTCTGGGAGCTGCTTGACAGACAGGCTCCAGAAACAGTGGGATGGGCCAGGGAGGGGGGGAGGAAGGGGCAGAGGTGAGGGAGGAAAGAGGGGAGCTCCTCTAAAGCCTCTTCACTGCCAAGGAAAACGCGATACTGCACCATGCTGGAAGAAAAAAAGAAAGTTTTCCTCGGAGCTGAGGTTTCTCCTGCTCATCTCCTGTCTCAGCGCTGGGTTTGGGAAAGGTCACACGTACACTCAATGCTTGTTTGCGCCCAGTGCAGAAACGCTGTGTCGGTCAGTCCTGTGGTCCGCCCGAATGGATTAGGGATGATGAAGGTACATCCCTGGCCTGTTGGATTTAGTATCTCCTCAGAAGGTGGCTAACCCATCCCGCTTTTCCTACCTGCTTTAAATCCTGGGCATCCTCCTGAACTCCCCTGCAGCTCTGCCGCAGCTCCACGCAGCCCCAATGGCCCCAGCTCCTCCGGAGGACGTGGCTCAGCAGGTCCTTCTGAGGGGTCAGTTCAGAGACCACAGTGAGGAGCAACCTGCAGGCTTAGACAGGGGGAGAGAAATTAGGGAGCCTTACACCCAGGCCGATGTGGGGCAGGTACAGGCTTGGGTGAAGTGTCGTTGGTGGTTTATACAGTGGTGGGAAGGGACCAGCACCTCTTCTGCCAGCTGGACGTGAGCTGGATGTGTCCAGGGGTGCAGCTGGAGAAGAGCACTAGGAGCTCACAGAGCACCTAAGCAGGTATTTCTGTCCACAGTACGTCAGCCCAGTCTGAGCCCTGCGCCCCCAGTGCTGCTCAATCCATCCATGGCCAACCCAGCTTCAAGCCTGGCCACAGCCTTAGTCCCTGGGGGAGAGATCAGGATGAGATTCGTGGAGCTGTGGCTTCTGATTTTAGCCAAGAGGAAGTCCCTGTTGAGAACAGCACTGCTGGAGCCCATGGGCAGTAACTGGCACTTGAGGAGCACAGAGATGCAAAGAGAGAGGAGGATGGGGCCACCAGAGAGACCGCTGCTGTCGGCGTGTTTTGACAGAGGGAAGAGAGCGAGAGCAGAGGGCAGTGGGCACAACTGGAGCAGGAAAGGGGGACGGGGGTGAGGGACAGCGTGTCCTGCCGTGTCCCTTCTCTCTGGAGACATCATAGCTCTCTCCAGAGGGTGGGGGACAGCCAAGCTTGGGCAGGCCCAGAAAGAGGGGAAGGAGTTGGCCGAGGGCAGGGCGTGATGGTTGGGCACACCAGGGGGGACGGAAAGGTGTTCGGTACCAACAAGAGGGGGGACAAGTCCCTCACTGGCAGCTGTCCTTGCAAAGTGGACCGTGGGCTGCTCCAGACAGGCTCTGTCTGGCCGATGTCTCCATCATCCCTCAAATCCTGGACAAATGGGGAAGAGGGAAGAGGGAGGAGAGGAGGGACATGAAGCTTTTCCCACCCTGGAAACTGTCTCCACTGACATCTAGTGGCCAAATAGTCCTTTCCCTGGTAGAGAGGAGAGATGGCTCCTCCAGGCACTGCTGCCTCCCCGTTACTCCCCACGGGCGATGCTGGGGTGGGCGTTTACAGGAGAGGCGTTTAACCAGCACTCTACTGGTCATACTGGTATTCCCTGCGTGGTTTGCCTGGCCACGTCTGAATGAGGCAGCAAAGCGGTGCCAAAAAACGCAGGTCCCAAAACACCATCTTTGTTGCAGGGACACTATTAACAGGGCCCCGGCGGGGTTTAGCTCAGGAGTTGGCACAGGCCAAAACATAGTGGGGGTCTGGATGCAGCCACCCTGTTTGGGAGAGAGCTCAAACAACTGGGTGAAGGCTTGGACACGTCAGACACCTTCACCCACGCTCCCAAGTGGATTCAGCGTGGGTGACGCAGCTCCCACTCCACTCTGTCCTCCCTCCAAGGATCGGTACCAGCTCCGGAGCTGCCACCTCGCTCCATGTCTTCTCCACCTTGCTGTTCCCAGAGCGATGCTGATCGCCAGCTGGCACGTTTATGGTGACCTGCTCTTTGCCCATCAACTTTGCACGTCCTGAGCAGTCCAGCCCAAAAACGGAGACAGCGTGGGAGGCAGGTGGCTGCCAGGCAGCCCATCCTGGGCCAATGCTTCTTTGTGGGGACACAGGGACCATCAACCACCTAATTTTGAACCGCTGCTGGCCCTAACCTGCAATGCGCTGCTCTCAGCTACCTACAGAGAGCAGCCACGCCGGCTCAGAAGGAATCTAGTCCCGAGTTTCCTTCTGTAGCCGGAAGTCTGAAAAAAGCTGAAAATATGACAAATCTGTTTCCAGCAAACAGCCAGCTCCCGCTGCCTTCGTCTGCTCTTTGGGGGGGAAACCACGAACAGTCAGACCCTGCCCACTCTCTCCAAGCTGGCGTGCGTTGGTACATCTCCACCTCATTTTATCTTTCCCAGGTTGAGGTCCAACCTGCACAACTCAGACCCGCTATCCAGGTCTCCTCTACCCTTTCGGAAACTCAGGATCAGATGTACCTAGCGGGCACACCACGGAATTATTTACAGAGCCGTGAACAGACGGTCTCCCATTTCTTCTTCCTTTTTTGATTATTCTAACAGTTAATGTCTTCTTTTGTGGCACAGAACCCTGCAGCATCCATCTAAAGAGCAGAGCTGTGAAATCCCCTGCCTTTGCCCATGGCCACTCTGTAAAGCCTCTGCCAAGGCTATCCAAGAGAAGCCTCACAGAAAGAAAAGAGGGAACAGGCATGAACTTGAACATGGGAAGTTCCATCTGAACACGAGGAGGAACTTCTTGCCTGGGAGGGTGGCAGAGCCCTGGCAGAGGCTGCCCAGAGAGGTGGTGGAGTCTGCGACTCTGGAGACATTCCCAACCCGCCTGGACGCCATCCTGTGCCCCCTGCTGTAGGTGGCCCTGCTCTGGCAGGGGGTTGGACCAGGTGAGCTCCAGAGGTTCCCGTCCAGCCCTGGTGATTCACAGAATCACAGAATGTTAGGGATTAGAAGGGAAGTTTGTGCCCGTCACCTCTTGTCCTGTCCCTGGGCACCGCTGAAAAAAGCCTGGCCCCCTCCTCCCGGCCCCCTCCCTTGAAGGATTTCGGAGCATTGATGAGACCCCCCTCAGCCTGCTCTTCTCCAGGCTCAAGAGCCCCAACTCCCTCAGCCTTTCCTCATGGGAAAGATGCTCCAGCCCCTGAGCATCCCCGTGGCCCTTTGCTGTCCCCTCTCCAGCAGTTCCCTGAATCACAGAATCACAGAATTCCAAACCAAGGAAAGCCAAGGAGCTCATTTCAAGCCTTTTGCCCTTATTCCCCTATCTTCTAGCTGCCTTCTGGGAGCACTTCCTTTTGCTGGCTCTTCCCAAACAGACCGTATTTGCCCACTAGCGCGTAGGTATTTTCATGTATTGATTCTACCCATTATTATAATTTCTAATTGAAATGGCACAACCAAAGCCCTGTAATCCCCTACAATCCCTGACCCGTTTAAAAAAAAAATAAATAAGAATTGCCACTTTCCCCATATTTGGCCACCACAGAAGTTTCAAGCGAGAAATCCCATCCTGGTGTTACTAATTTAGCCCAGGGCCCGGACTGCAGAGGTGGTGATACCATCACAGGAGTCAAAAAACCCCACAGAAGATCAGCCCTGGAGCCACAATTGTCCTATTTACTGAACCATTTGTCTTGCAGTGAGGCACGGAGACCCTGCGGACACAGCAGGAAAAGAGCTGCAAGACTTTTAAGTTTACAGTCAGCTATCATCCATATTGGCAGTTAACTATTAATAGTTAATCGCTATTGTCAAAATTTACATAAAATGGCAAATTACTGGGTAACAGTAGGGCATCCTCTGGCAGCAAAGACTCCTGATGTTTCACTGGAAATGACTCAATAGTCTGCGATTTTCACACCTTTTTTTTCCTGATGGGTTTTTCCTTCATCTGTGAATGCCTTAAAAAAAAAAAAAAGTTTAAAAGGACAGAATCAGCCTGTGAGGAGAGGGGCTCTGCAGCTCCCCTCAGCTCCCACCGGCCATGGAGCCCTGCTCCCCTCACACCCGGGTGCAACGCCATAAGGGGAAGGCCTTTTTGCCACCGCAGCGGGCCTCCACCGGGGTGAATTATCCTGCTGCCAACTCCCGTGCCCGTTTACACCGGTTTTATGGCCATTTTGCCTCCACAACGGCCCCAGCCGGACGGGGGGAAAAAACCCACTGGCAGCGCAAGGGTTAAAACTCTCCCCAACATGGCGGCGGGCCGGCGCAGGCGGGAAGGACTATGTTTCCCATCGGCCCCCGCTCGCCGTCTCACGTGACCCCGGCGGACCAATGGGGAGCGGCGGAAGGGCCATATACCACTCCCGGTGGGGCCCCTCCCTCCTTTCCGCCGGGCGGCGCGGCTCAAGATGGCGGTGCAGATCTCCAAGAAGCGCAAGGTGAGGGGAAGGCGGCCGCGGGGCGGCTCCATATCGGCCGGGTCGCGCCGGCGGCGGCCCCGGGCCTCGCCGGGACGGGGCGGCGGCCGGGGGACGGCGG
>VZSF01002942.1:0-32817 GCA_013398295.1 Chionis minor
CCCCTGCCATTCCCAGCCCGGCCCAGCCCCTCCAGGGCAGCTGGGCCCCCACATGCCCGTGGTGTCTTGCAGGGCCCAGCCTGAGAGTCATCAGCACCATGTCGGTGGGGTTTGACCACCTCGCCCTGGACGAAATCAAGAAGCGGTAAGCATGGCCTGGCGTGGCATGGCCCGGCATCGCCTCTGCGGGACGGGGCTGGCCGGGGCGGCGGCAGGGAAGGAGGGCCAAGCGGGGCGATTGCTTGTCACACGGAGCCGGGCGTCACTTCGGCTCGGGACTAGCGGGTGGGCCTTTGTGGAGCGTGGGGCTGGATGGGGCTGGCCCCCTGCACCTCCCTCGTGCTGGGGTACGGCTGGGGCCACCCCTAACCCGGCTGGGGCTGGAGGAGCCTTCGGATGCCAGGATAACACCCCACGAGCTGTGGCTGAGAAGAGTCTTGGGAGGAAGGGCTGGGGAGCCACAACCCCTGTCCTCGGGCACGTGGCACTGCAGACACCTGGAAGAGCTGTAGCGCCAGCAGCTTGCCCAGGAGTTGTGAAGCAGCAGCACTGCTGCTGTTGTGAGCTGGCAGCGCTGACCCCAGAGAGCTGTGCTTGCCTTGCAGAGGGATCCGTGTCGGGTACACCCCCGACGTCCTGACCGACGCCACTGCAGAGCTCTCTGTAGCTTTGCTTCTGGCTGCATGCCGCCGGCTGCCGGAGGCTGTGGAGCAGGTGAAGAAGTGAGTATCCGCAGCTGCCAGCTGGAGCAAGGGCTGGCTCCTGCACCCAGCAGCCCCCAGGTCAGGAGCCACAGGAGAAAGCGTGCCACACTGGGCAGACGAAATGGGGCTGAAGTCAGAGTTTCAGGTGGCTTGCACCAAACGTCTTGCAGGCCAAGGTGGAGTTTCCTACAGTTCCATGACTGTTTGGAGATGTGCTTCTCAGGGGCTGTGAGAGGGCCAGCAGTCCCCTCTGTGTGCTAGATAGAGGACCTGTGGGAGAGGGCACTCAGGGGCACCACAGACCCCTCGAGGAGGGCCTGCGTGGCAGGTCTGGCCAGAGCTCACGGACTGGCAGTCGTTCCGGCACTGCGGTGAGCAATGCCTAAATTAAATTAGTCGCAAGGCTGCTGCTCATGCTGCACACCCAAGGTCCAAGCAGGAGACCACCGAGGTCACTTGAAGCGGGGATGTTGGAGAGGCTGGTTGTAAGATCATTTGTCTGCGCCAGAGGGGCTGGTTGCCCACAGTGTTGTACTCTCTAGCCTACTTGCCCAGATGCTGGGCTGCGCTCTGAGCAGGCTCTCCCCTGCTGCCGTGTGACATCTGTTTCTGTCTCGCTCTCTCTGCTAGTGGTGGCTGGACAACATGGAAGCCCTTATGGATGTGTGGCTATGGTCTGTCTGATAGTACAGTGGGCATCATAGGTCTGGGGAGAATAGGTAAGTGCGTGCCAGGTGCAAGGTTTGTGTGTCTCCGGTGATGGCAAGGTGGTTTTGGAGGTTCAGCCAAGGTGGTGTCCCCAGTGCTCACCTCTTTAAAATATGAGAACAAGGAGAGCTGGGTAGACCCTCGGCAATGCTGATTCATCAGGCCTAGACCTTACAGTTTAAAGCGGTCAGGCACATCTGCTACATCTGAATGCTACAGCAAACTGGACATCGTCCTTTTGGTTTTCAGTTAAACAAATACCCTGACAAAGTCCAAGATGTCATCCATTCAGTTGTAGACTTTGTCCACAGATGGCTGTTTCTTTCCTCACTTTCCAGTTTCATTCCTAGGGTAGCTTCATGTTTAACATTCTGCGGCTCCCTTCTGCAGTGTCACTGTGGCTGGGAGTTTGTTCCTGCTTGCATAAGGAGCAGCAGAAGACATCCACACCTCACCCTGTGCCTGCCACGCTCCAGGCTTGGAAGCAGCCTGGCCGGAGCAATCGCACCACAGCGACCCTTCAGCAGGCTGTGTGTTCTGCTGGCCGCTGTGCTGTCGGCCCCGTGGAGCGTGAGCTTGCCGGAGGACGGACTGGGTGGAGAGGGGTCACAGGCGCCCACAGCCCAGCACTGTCTGTGCAGCATGTCTCATGCAGCTGCTGGCACAGTGGCTGGACAGTCTTCTCTCTCACTCCTAGGACAGGCAGTCGCCCGCCGCCTGAAGCCATTTGGGGTCAAGAAGTTTTTGTACACTGGCAGTTGCCCAAAACCAGAGAGCGCCAAGGAGTTTGAAGCTGAGTTCGGTAAGAAAGGCACCAGGAGCAGCGGTGGTGGTTGGTGGTCTACTGCAGAGCAGCACAGAGTGGGATGGCTCCAGGGAGGTGTCACCCTGCAGTAGTGGGCCAGCGGAGGGAGCGGGCGAGCTGGACGTTCTGGGCAGGTACTTGATGTGAACCACTGTGGGGGCACCGAAGGATGGAATGGTAGATCCAAACACTTCCCATGCGGCAGTGGTGGTGGCAGGGAGGGAAACCTGCCTCCTCTGAGCCGTGTGGGTTCAGCCAGGCTGGATGCATCAGGGCCTTAACTGCCTGCCCACCATAGTCGTGGACTGCGTGTGGTTCTGCTGCTTTTGCCTTTCATCTTCCCCCTGTGTCTGTCCGTTTGTGTTTCCAGTTAGTTTCATCCCCTCAAGGAGGTAGAACGTAATGGACAGAGAGGGGAAAGGGGTGGCTGCCCCTGGAAGGAGAGGAAGGGTCTTGTGGGACGGCCCCCATGGGATGGGTACCGAGACATTCTTGCAGGGAGGAGGGGATAGGCTGACTGCAGATCTTGCCTGAGAGAGATGTTGGTTGCAGGACACAAACATCAGCTTTAACCTCCTGCTTTAAAATGAATGTCACAGTCCAGCCAAGGCTGGGAATGCCTCTTGGCTGCTGAACAGGACTTTTCTGTGGTCCTGTTAGAGTCCCAAGAGTTGCACCAAGTGCTAATTTTTCAATCTGAAGCCAGCATGTTTCCTGTTGGTACTTTTTTGCACAAAGGCATTGGCAGAACTTTTCCTGCTCCTCGCACTTCTCTCTCAGCTCCAGGAGTGAAAGTGGTACAAGTCATTGTCTGTAGGTACTGAATAGAGAGGTGTAATCCTGGCATAAACAGCTGCTGCTGTACTTTGCTGTCTGAATGTGAAATACATACATCCTTTGGGCCAGATGGCTGAAGCATTGCTAGATTCCTGAATGGGTGGACTTTAATTTAAAAGTGAAGTAAAACACTACAGTGTGTCTGTAGGAACACGCATTGTTTCTCTTTGCTGTTTGCTGGTCCCTGTGTCTCCCCATCTGTGGAGAAGTGTTGGCCAGGTCTCTCCAGAGCAGCACTCACTTGCTGATGAATCTTGGGGATAAGAGTTGCTGAGCTGTGTTGCTGAGGTCTCCAAGCAGAGCTGTGACCTGTTTTTTCTCCACTCAGTCCCGCTCACGAGGTTGGCCGAAGAGTCGGACTTCGTTGTGGTGACATGTGCTTTGACTCCAGCCACCCAGGGGATGTGCAACAAGGACTTCTTTACCAGAATGAAGAAGACCTCTGTGTTTGTCAATACGAGCAGGTAATCACAACCCGGTCTTCTGCCTGGCTGTGATTGAAGGGAGGGAACTGGTAGTCTGTGAGATGTGCTTCCTCTGGGAGCCCAGACAGCATGGACAGCCATCATGGCGGCAGCTGCTGGGACCATTTGCCCAGTGTGGGCCCTGCTGCCTCCAGACCAAGGTCTCTTGGAGTCGAGCCAAAGGCAGGATAAGTTGTTCAAGGAGGCTAAAGCCTCTGTCTCCTCTCCAGGGCGCTGTGTCCTGCCCCAGTGGGGTGGACGGATGGGTGGCTGTTGAGTGCTAGGAGGCTGAGGCTGAGGGATTGTCCAGGAGAGGGCTGCAACCACCAGAAACCTTCTTCTCAGGACAGAGGTGGCTGCAACAGGGCTCCTGAGTCCGGTGGTAGCCTGCCATTCCCGCTGTCTTCTTGCAGTGGTGGGGCAGAACTGGGTCCGCCCAGCTGGCTCAGACGCCCCAGACTGCTGCTGTTCCCCCCGTGGGTGCCTGTGCTCGGGCACCCGCTTCTTCTCTGTGCTGGTGGGTGGCCTGGAGCAGGAGCAGCCTGTCAGGTTCAGATGCATCCGGAGGGGGTCTGACCTCCGCCCAGGCAGCCCTGGAGACCTGAGTGCCACTGTCCAGGCTGTCCCACATGGCCCGTGCCCTAGCCATGTGTCCCTGGGAGGCCATGGGACCCCTTGGCAGCGGCAAGAGCCTCTCCCTCTGTTTGCTAGGGGGGCTGTGGTAAACCAGGAGGACCTGTACAACGCGTTGGCCAATGGACAGATCTCAGCGGCAGGCCTGGACGTCACAACACCGGAGCCGCTGCCCACTGACCACCCCCTGCTCTCCCTCAAGAACTGCGGTAAGTGTCCGGCGGGGCAGCCAGGCCAGCGCTCTGCCCCGGCAGCCTGCACTTCGGGTGCCTCCTGTGCCCGGAGCTGGGGCTGCCGGTGCGAACAAGCACTGAAACGTGGAAGGACAGAAAGGTCAGGTGTATTGAGCAGACTGTAGGTAGGCGTCGTACAACACAGGGAGCTGCTAGATGGGAAGGTCTCATCAACGTGATGTAAAACAATTATCGAAGGTATTTTAATTCTCCAGAAAGCAGTTGAGATCAGCTCATTTTTGATACCTTCCTGATGGATCTCTGTTCAATGGGCTGAGGCATGGGGTGAGATTCATGGAGGAGTCTGATACCAGCAGATGCCTGAATGGGAAACCAAATCCCTGCTTATGCCTTGCCAAACCCTGGTGTTCTGTGAGCTCCTCTAGAAAAGCTTCTCACGTGGCTAAAAAGCTGGATGCTGAGTCTCCCTAGAGAAATCCCAGCCTCAGGAGTACTGCAGCTGCTGCAGGACTCACTAGCTGACCCAGCCACTGTGAGCTTGGGCTGCCAGACGTTTGGCAATTGTGCTCAGGAGCATATTTCATTTGAGTGCTGGCCTTGTCTTGACATCCACGTTTCCCAGCAGATGCCAGCAGATTAGACAGTCCCAAGCTGCTGAAGACGGCAAGTGCTCACACTACAGGATGAGCAGAGGTTTCATTGCACGTGGACTAGCTGTATCCCCTGGACAGCCCAAGGCAACTTTCACTGGGAAAGTGGAGCCTGGTGAGCTCAGGCAGCCTGTTTCCTGGATCGTAATGGGCATCAGGCAGGTAGGAAGGTGCTGGTCCCAGGACTAGTGCATGTATTCTCTGGAGAAGGTTAGGTGAGGTGAGGAGGGGGCTTGTTTAGCCACTCTTGTGCTTCAGCACTGCCAGGCTGCTGGAGTGGAGGCAGGAGCGCCTGCAACCGGTGGCAGTAGCTGATTGCTATTAGTTTTGCTGGTGCTTTGCCAAAAGCTTGCTGTGAGCTGCCACATGGTGCAGGATGATGTTTTAGTAGGACAGTAGCAGCCCTCGGTATTTTCCTGGGATCCTCATTGCTGCAGACTGCAGGGGCTGTGCAGGGGGCTGTTTCCTGTGGTCTTGCCACGCACCAGTGCAGCTCCATGCTTGCAGGCACCACAGGCTAGCCAGCAGCCTGGGATGAGTTAGGGATGGCACACGAGGGTGCCTTCCATCTTGTGGTCCTCGGTGAGTCATTGGTCCTTTCCCCTGTAAAGCGGGACCAGGAGCTTTCCTCTCGTCCAGACAGGTCAGACCAGTGTCTGAGCGCGGCTGACTCAGACACAAGCCAGAGAGGCTCACTTTTATCCCTTGAGGCAGAAAAGACAGCAACATGACAGGGAGAAGGCACTGCTTTTGATTTAAAAAGTAAATGTCTGCAATTGTGTGCAAGCCCACTGCAAGTGCAGTGGCAGGGTGCCTGTTCATACCTGAATGCTTGGCTTGGTCGGGGTGGCTAGCCCTGCTCAGAGCTGATGGCACAAGCCGGGGCAGAGCAGCTCCCCCTCGCATGGTCGAGTGCCTTGTCTGCTTAAACTGCTCTCTGAGCGTGAGATCTGGTGTGTGCACAGAGACATCCATGAAAATTTGGAACTGCCCATGACTGGTTGTCCATTTCTGAAATACAAGTTTATAGCTGTTGCTTTTATTATCTTTTTGCTAAAAACTGTTCTTTATTTGTTTACTTTGCTTCCTGTAGTAGGCAGTATGAGAAATGATAAAAGCAGAGACTTTCTGGAAATATTTGCAGGACTTCAGAGATCTTAGAGCTCTGGAACAACAAATAAATACATACGTATTTACTTTCACAGAAATGAGGCTTTGGTGATTCTGAAACTATTCACAAACTTCATGCAAAACTGCCAAACAGTTCAACAGCTGGAGGAACAAAGCATAAGTAGAGGAGGAAGAAGTGTTGATGTTACTTTCACAGGGAACACGGAACCCAGCCTGGTTCTTGACTGAGGAAGAAAGGACCTGTGTGGCCCCGCAGTCCTTCGTGGGAGAACCTTTTTCCCCCCTGGGGCAGCAGCGTGTGGGGTGTTGAGGCTTCTGCATTGCCTGTAGCTGCTCTCCATTATGAAACAAATGGAGACTGCAGCCCAGGCTTTTATCCATACCTTGGGCACTCTACACTACTAACGTTATAATAATTTACCACTAAAGCAGCTTTGGGTTGTTCCTTTGCGTTATGTAAAAGGAGCCTTTTCACATAGGTGGATAAAAATCCCTGCCCTGACTGTGCCAGCTCTGTTTAGCAGGGGCCGTTTGCCTCCTCATGTGCCTCTCCAGTGCACCCAGGGATCTGTAAAACTCAATGTTTCACAGCAGTCTTCAGGCTCTTGCCCCAGTAGATGTTGGTTCAAGCCTGTCAGTGAGCAGAACTTCCTAAAGCTATGTGTCCATCAGGCAACAGCATGCAAATTTCACTGCATGTTCGGCTGCCGCAGGGGCAGTGTTTTATATCTCCCACAGACTCTGGGTCTGTGCAGGAAAGTGAGTGAACACAGAAAGGAGGATCCACTCCTGTCTGACTGTCTTTGGTGTTAAGTTTTTCAAAAATAGCACAGTTAGCTGTTTATCAGATGCCTTCTCCAGTCCTTGGAAACTGATGATTTTGTTTCATGCTCCACATCTGGTGTCAGCTCCAGATGGAGCAGCAGCTGGTGCAGGACCTGGGTTGCCCCCATGGGAAGGTAAGAAACGAATGAGTAACCCTCTCTGTCCCCTGCAGTGATTCTGCCGCACGTCGGGAGTGCAACATTCGCCACGAGGAGCACCATGGCTGTGCTGGCAGCTGAAAACCTGCTGGCCGGGCTTCGAGGGGAGCCCATGCCCCATGAGCTGCAGCTGTGATGGCCGGAGCTCCGGTCCTGCAGGGCGGCAGGACTTGGCGTTACCGTCCCCTGGAGAAGCCCTGGGGACCAGTCCTGTGCCACCTCGCCTCTGCAGCAGCATGCCAGCGGCGCCCGCGGCGGGGGAGCTGCATCATAGCCATTAAAGGGAAGCAGTGAATGTTTCAGGCTCCTTTCGTTGGAGATTGGGGTGCTCCCAGGCGTGTGGTGAGCATGCAGCGCTGCTGGGGGGGGAGGGCTGCGAGTCCCATGGTCACACCACTGCTACACGCAGCAAGCGATGGACTGTGTTTGACCTCAGTTCAGAAAACAGTTGCAGTGTCAGGAGAGTACTGTGTTTTACTGGCCAGCATGTGTCATACCATAAGGGAGCTGCTGTTGCAGCACACATCCTCGAAGCTGGGCTCCTGGCATCACAGCCAGGGGCCAGGCAGTTCGTTTTGTACCGTAACTCACCCTGGGCATGGCTCTGAAGTGGGTTGCAAACTGGAATGTGTGGTGGGAGGTTCTACCACCCCCCAACTGGTTCCAGCCTCAGCTCTGCTCCCCAGTTCGTTTTTTACCCAGACATGCAATAACACACGTTAGCGCAAAGGAAAACCTGAGCCGGTGCCAAGCCTCTAGATGCCAGGAGAGGCCTGGATGAGCCTCAGGGGGACTCTGAGGGGTTCTGTCTCCTCCAGGAACTGTCACTTCTGTAAATGGGGGCTGGAACCCGTCTCCCCCTGCCAGTCCAGCCTGGAGAGCTTCTGCGCCAGCTGGTGAAGCCATTGGTGAGGCGTGCTCCTTGGATTGCTCCTGCGTGCTGCTTACCATGCCCTGTTTGAGGGCAGTGTGCCCCAATGACATTGTTGGAGAGGAGAGAGGAGAGGGGAGGGGAGGGGAGGGGAGNGGAGAGAGGGGAGGCAGTGACATTGCATTACAATGGCAGGAGGAATTTAACATGTTTAAAGCTTCTCAGAAATGACACTTTCAATTCATGTGTGTTGGGTGTGATCCCCAAGCACCTTCCTGCTGCAGGGGTGGAAAGGTTCTCAAAGGCTGTTTTCCAGTTTTGTCAGGGACATGCATATGAGACATCTGCAGCACGATGAATCTGCGGCATCCAGACATGCTCTTGAGGACAGGACAGCTTATTCCTCACTTTCTTCAGTGGGGCGCTTGCCTGTGGCTGCACAGTTGCAGAATTTTCTGCCCAAGAATAAGCAGTGTTACCTGCTTCCTCTGGGAGCTTGCTCCGAAGAGGCAGCTCTCCTTGAAGTCCAGTGCAGCTGCAGCAGTCCATCCCAGTCCGCTGCAAGCAAGCCCAGGTTAGTGGTCTGGTCTTCCTCAGATGGGAACCAAGCCCTCTGGGGGCCCTGGGGAATCTGGTCTGGTTGGGAGCCACAATCACAGCTTCATGGTCTCGAGCAGCAATTTTCCCATCCTCCCATGCAGCCAGCACACAGGGAGCAGTTCTGAAAAGGTCACTACACAGCAGAGGAAAACACCCAACTGTGATTTTTAGAATAAAAGGCGAGGATTTGATGTATAGGATTGTTGCATTTTGAAAACAGCAAAGTGTGTTAAACAAGCACAGTCACGTTACTTCGCTGGAGCCCTATTGAGACTTGTGCTGTGCCCAGTCCTGCGGCAACAGCGCTGCCACAGCTGGACACATCTGTGAACCACAGGTTTGTGTTCCCCATGTAGAAACACATGTTTGAACACATGTATGATGAGGAAAGCAATTCAATTTAACTTCTTTTCTTCTTCTGCCGTGGGGTGGCGGGGAAGCCTAGGCAAGTGCAGCCTGTCAGGGCTGGTGAGGGGCAAGATTGGGGTCCGGCTGGCCTGTCCCTGCCCAATGGTTGTGAGGCTGCTCGGGGTGCACATCAACCTTGCTGTGGTCCCATCCCCTCCTGCCTTCCTGGCACCTATGACCACAACGCAGCTGGGGCAGCCCTGCTGCTGCCTGCAGGATCTGCTGACAGACCTGCCGCCACGGCCCCGGCCAGCCCTGCGGGTGTGCTGCTGCGTGATGTGGAGATTGCTCTTGCCAGTTTCAAACCAGCCTCCCCCCAGCTCCACGTGCTCCCAGTCCTTGTGGAAGCAAGATGAAGAGCATGGTGAAGAGCAGACCTGGACTCACACAGCTCCATGTGAGCTGTGGCTCTCAATCAACCATCTGCCTCTCCCAGCCTCATCACTCTTCTCCCCAGGTTTTAGGCATTCAGAGCGGCGTATGAAAAAAGGGATAACCTTGTTTCCAAGGCTGTGGGTTGTGTGGAGAGGAGGAGATGAGTGAACGTTTCAGCTTGCTTGACCCCAGGGGAATCCATCCCACAGACACAGAACACAAAGTGCACTCGGTGCATTCAGCCGGGGCAGGGGCTGCAGTCGCCAGGCACTGACAAGCACTGCCAGCAGCAGCGCACCTGTGCCAGCCACCAGTCCCACATTGTCCTCTGAAGCTGAGACCGGAGCAGCTCTGTTGGACTCACAGGCACAGGAACCCATGCGCCCCACAGCACAGCACACAAACATAACCCAGGAGCTTCTGGCTTTGGACAAGTCACCTTCAATCGGGATTAAGCACAACTGGAGATGGCGGCTTGCAATTTGATGCAAGGTTGAAAAGTTGTCCTCATCCCAGGGCAAAGCACTGGGATTCCTGCTTGGCGTATGGGGTGGATGGGCATGGGCACTCGGGTTCCAGCCCCGTGGGCTCCAGCATGATCTCCTGACCAGCGCTGCCAGGGCCCAGCACCCTCTGAGAGTGTTCTTTCAGATAAATCACACAAGGGGGGTTTTGTGCTTAATACCAAATTGACTTTTCTGTAGGCATTTGATGTTACATTGGATTTTGATTTAGCAGAGTGACACAGCAATGTACTGAATTTGCAGCGCAAGCAAGCACAGTACTGCAGTTGCAATATACAGTGGGATTGCAGTAGGAATGTCATGCCTGTCACCAGTCTCCGGATGCTCCACTGTCACTATGCTGGGTGTCCCCAGTCACCGTGAAGGAACACGTGGGCTGGAGCCATCTCAAGACTGTTGCTCTCTTCAGTGGTCTTTGTGCCATCATTCAGTGCTCACCCTCTGTCGGGCTGAGCTGGGTGGACCTCCCTGTGGAGCTCCTCTGGTGATGTCCAGGGTGAACGGTGGCACAAGCAGCCGACCCACCCAGCTGACAGGTGTGTTTGTACAACAAGAACCCCCGTCCCTCTGCATCAAGATCAGCTCAGCTGCCCCTGCAGCCACCCGTGCCCTCTCCTGTGCACCTCCGCCGCTGCGGGGGTTGGCCGATGGGCCCCAGCAGCTGGGGCGGCTGTGCCTGGGCAAAGGCAGGTGGGGCTCAGCGCGGCCCCACTTGTGCCCCATTCCCAGCACCAATGTGGCACTGCAGCCTGGACTAACCGCACGACCAGCCTGCTGCCACCTCAGGGCTGCGTTTCCCGGTCCCAGTGAAGGCGGCTCTTCAGCAGCAGGACGGGGTGAAGCTCCCCGACACTGCCTCACCCCCGGCCATCCCCGCTGTGTCTGTCCTGGGGCACCTTCCGGGAGCAGCTGCCCTGACGGCGCAGCATCAGCCTCACCGACCCAGACCCTCTCCACACGCAGGCCAGAGGGATGCAGTAGGGACAAGCTCTATGCACCAGAGGCCACCCTCTGCTCCCTGCCAGCCAGCTGCCAGCTTGTCATGGCGACTGAAGAAGGTACCAGACGCCACGGGCAGCCTGGCAGCTTCAGCCGGTGCCAACCGCACCTGCACCATCCGCTGCCCCCCTGCCACAGCTCTGCCTGGCCGTGCCACACACCCGGCTCATGTCTCTGCACTCAGGGGGGAAAAAGCTTTCCCAGTCCGGCCCAAAGACTTCCTCCACACTTTGGGTCTTGGTGAGAGCTGCTTGTGCCCATAGAAACTGTGCTGAAAAAGAGAGAAGAAACACCAAGGCTTGGCTGCTGGATGGACACAAAACTGGCACTTCTTTAAAATGACGGCGCAAGAGGAAGCAGGAGAGGGGGCTGCACTGGGCAAGAGGAACGTGTCTCATTCACAGCCCAGGAGCTCGCTGGCAGCACTCCCAGCAGCACTGCCAATGGCTCTGCTGAGCTCTGGGAAGGGGCTCCCAGCACCCATGGGCCAGGAGGAGGAAGAGCCTCATGCTTCCTCCCGCAGGGAGCCACAGCCCAGCCAGACCCCTGCTGGAGGGTGCCCAGTGCCCTGTGTCACTGCTGTCCTCCCAGCGAGTTGGCACAAGGCGAGCGGGGAGCCCAGCAGCCATGCTGCCAGAGGCAGCAGAGCCAGGAGGCAGCCAGCACTGTGCTGCAGCTGGATGGATGGAGAACAACCTTGGAGGAAAGCCCAGAACCGTAACCGGCTATAACGTGCCCACACTGCTCAATTTGCTGTTCATTATTGTAGCATACAGGAACATTCCTGGGAGGGGTAAAAAAGTGCATGAGGCCGCACCTCTGAGAGCAGCAGTGTACTGTTTTCTCCAACTTTCATCCTGTATAAAAACTGAGCATGTTGCTATACAGTCATCCAAAACACTTCTTAAGAGGTGAGAGGGGAGGGCGACAGCTGGCAGTGTCCTAAGCCTGGTGCGGGGAGGGAGCTGAAACACAGAGGAAAGCCCGTGCTTGGGAATTAAATTTCATCTAGTATGTTCCGTACTTCTCTTTCTGTCCCATGGCAAGTGTTCTGCATGCTGAATTCTCGGCTTGAATTTCTCTTGATGCTAAATGAACCATACCCTGATAGTAATAATAGCTATTGGAAGATGTTTGTTAATTAGTTATTGATGCTGGCTAGTTAAAGGAAGACCTTTGCTTCATGCCTCAGAGAGTATCTGACAAGTTTATCAATACATTTTGATTCACAAGCCTTGCTGATTACTGCACGCCTGCTCATCAGAAGCAGAAAGTGTTTAGGAAGCTTCTAATGAGACCTCTGCTGACCAAGGAAAGGTTTGTAGCTGTAGTGGAAAATAGGAAGGGAGTGGGCTCCTGAGCATCTCAACAGGCTGTAAACTTTCCAATTGATGTAACAGAAGAAGTGAGAAGTGAGAAGTATCTACTTTGGTGTAAAAACCTTGGCTGTATTAAATGGGCACAAGTCCTCGAAGTTAGTTTGCTGGCCTGTATGATTTTTGAGACCTGTTAGTTTTGACACTAAAGATTCTGGTATTGGTGAAGGATGGTGATTAAATATTGGAGAAGTTATTGTGACCCTTAATGATGTGAGAAATAGTTAAGTGTAAATGAACTGGTATCTAAGCACACGTATTAAATTCCTCAAGTATATTGAGAAATAGACAAGAGATTGTAAATAAGGCTGCCAGAGAGACTGAAGCACATTTCAGCTGTTGCATCTTCGAATTTCTTCAAGATGATGATGATTTTGCTTTGCCAGCCATAGAAATCATCCGTATGCCCTTACTGAAAAGATTTTGCTTTCTAAAGACACTTAATAAATTGTAAAGGATAAGATGCTAACCTTATCTCTCTGCCCCTGCTTAAAGGAACCTGTAGTTTTTTATTCAAGTCTGAGTCAGAGCTGAACCTACAGACAGCAAAGCACAGGCAAGCCTTGCTGGGTCTCCATCTGAGGGCAAACACCTCTTAAGAGGACTTCTTGCGCAGTAAGTCTGGACATACCAACAACAATCACGAGTCAAACCTCTGTGCCGCTAACAGCTAAACAGCTAGCAAGTGCAGTGAGCTGCAGCAGCTCCCAGGGCAGAGTTGTTGTTCTGGACCTCCAGATCATTGCAGCAATGTCTTCCCACAAGGAATTGAGAGCAACAGTGACAATGGATTATGGATTTTACAGATGTTGCATAGATATTAACATTATTTCAGTAACAACCATAATAATAATCTCTTACAAAGAGTATATTCTACCAGGAACAAAATTGTTACTCAGTAAAGTATAGGCTTTTACACTAAGAACAAGCATTTCTTTACAGGCTGGCATAAAGAATAATAATCCCTTTGCAGGTGCCTTTCAAGTGACCTGTTCTGGTGGTTAGCTGGCTGATGGTGCTGTTGCAAACAAGGACACTCGCACTCGCCCTGCTGTGGGGGAAGCAGCATTTTATACCAGCAGAGCAATTTCTTCATTCCCCACACGCTCGAAGCTGGAGGAGAAGCCTGGAGCACAGCAGGGAAGAGGCACGGGGACGCTGTCTCTCTGACAAGCAGGTGGTGGCTGCAGAGCCGAGTGTCACGCCTGCTCTTTCTTCTCAGCCACTTGCAAGGGCCAGCCCCATCACATCACACCACGCACAAGCAGTGGAGGTGGTAAAACTGCCACAGAATTGAGAGTATTTGCAGCTGATGGACGTTTAAACAACCACGGCCGAGGACCGACCCCTCTCCTGGACTTCCTGAACAGGGGTAGGGATTCTTCTGGTGGGTTGGTAGCACCCTACAAGGCTGAGTGATGAGCAAGAGATGCTGGTGCACTGACCTAGTGAGATTACAGCACCCTGCTGAAGTCACCAACAGGAGTGACATGCAGCGGCAACGACAACTGGCAGAGGACCGAGCACAGGCACTCGTCTCCTCCGAGTGGACTGGCACACAGCCGAGCCTCTACGCGTGTTTTCCAACAGCAAACTGCCGCAGTCTTTCCAAGGCTATTTCCTCTGGCAGGAATGGCAGGCCTTCAAAAGGGCTTCCATAGTGTAAGTGAACACAAGGACGCAGCTAAGTATGCACTCCTACATAGTTACAAAGAGGTAGTATTGATGTACGGCTACTACCAACTGACATCTTATATTAGTTCAGTCATTCCTTTTTATAGAAAGCTCCAGAGTGAAATTATTTTCATATACTATTAAGAAAAATTAAGAGAGCACAATATAGAATTTAAATTACAGACTGCTGCTTTTATGCCTTTGTAAAATCTATTTAACTGCCCTGATGCCTATTAAAGACATGAATTATGCTATCGTGTCATGCAATTTAGTCTCATTAATATGAATACATTTTATTAAGCAAGTCACCAAACCAGCCTTTGTTAGTTGCTTTGCATTGCAGACCTGCAAGGTCACTGATAGGCATTCAGATACCGTTACCAAAAATCATTGCGCCAGCCACTTACCCATGCTCCCTTGCCAGCACTTGCGCAGTTCCAAAGTGAACTCAACAGGGAACAGATACAGCTGAAAAAAAGGTAAATAATGCCCACAGACAATGAGGGATGCTCCAAGAATGCCGAGGCATTCCAGCCTTTGTCCAATGCGAGAAATGCAGGCAATACACCCCTTCCTATCCAGGCTGCGGCAGCGGCAAGAATCCCTGCAAGCAGGTCAGCCAGCCGTAGGGCATCTCAGGTGCTCTGCACAAAAACATCTTCAGTGTCGCCTCCAGAGCAGAGCAGCAGCAGGGAAGCAGCCCACCACACTCGGGCAGTGGCTCCGGGAGACACTAAACCACCCTCAGCCTGATGAAAGCCACCACAGCAAAGCCCAGCCACACTCTGGTGGTTCAAACTATCTCGCCAAGCGTTGATGGGGCAACACAGTCCTCCAAGACTTCATGCTGGCTCAAACACAGACCCAGTTCTTGTTTATTAGATACTATGCGTCCCCCCAAAACTGGCAGTCTCAGCATGAAGCAGGAGGTGGCCACAGGCAGCACTACGTGCTTGGCCTCATTTGACAAAAATGCCTACGTGTGCGCCTACGTTTCAACAGGGTTATTTTAGACTGCCAAGTGATCTAGTAACACAAAGAGCCCAATCAGCTAACACGCAAGCATTACTTGTTTAGTCAATCCATTATATGCTGTTGGCAAAAACACTAGGATAACATAAACAAGTAAATCAAGTCAGACACCACAGCACAGAAATGTAGAGTTTATTTTCAGATATTTCATAATACTAACATACTGACACCTTCACATGAGATCTCACTGTAGCATTTGTCAAGCTAAATTTTGAACAACAGTCCAGGTGATAAGGTCTTTGACAATCTCACCAGGCTTTGAGATGAGATACTCTCATTTTACGGTAGGGGACAGCTAAGTGGGGGAGCCATTCTGAGATATTGCTTCATAGTGGAAGACTAGGAGAGCAACAAGCCAGCCACAGGCTCCGGGGTTTGCAGTGTGCTCTTCCAGATGCACTAGATGTCAATGAATAATGAAACTTAAAGTTGCTACTTCCAAAAATGCTCCAAGTTGAATTTTTTTCTTAAAGAAAGTAGACAGAAGTCCTCTTGCACAAGGTCTGATATTTCACAATGACATTAAAATTTTTATAAAAACAGATCAAAAGTACAGTTAAACATGTTTATCTGCTCATATTAGTTCTTAATTAATTAATCTCCTTACTCACATAGGTGCTTTATTCCTATGCGCCATAAGAATTCAAGGAATTCAGATGTGCTCTAGGAAACAGATAGAAAATGTAAAAAACCGCCTATTTTTAAAACAAAACACTATAAATGTAAAGGAGATGAAACAATGTTACTAATAAGGCAACACAAGAAAATATGGAAGTACAAAATACTGTATTTTATTGATATTTCAGTGAGATTGTTTAGTATAGCTCAATGCTGTTAGTCCCCTGATATCAAAATTATCAAACAAAATGTGGCATATCCTAATGCTTTAAAAAAATGCAGCACATTTCCTTAACGCTTATAAAATCAAGAGCCAGAAATACCATTAAATAAATCCTGTAACAAAATCTTAACATTTTAAAGGAATTAATCCAATCATTCACTATGTTTCCATATTCTGTTTTACCTTGGATGCTCAAGGTGCAAATGACACATTGACGGACATTTGGCTTTTTTTTTTTTTTCCCCCAATGTGGAGCAATGTAATTAGATAAAAACAGATTTCTTCATTAGCAAACTACTGTTTCACATACAGCCAAGTACAGAAAGATGTCCACGTTTCCTTTGGTCTGGTAATGACTGGTTTCTGTGCTTCAACAATTTTGATAGTTCATCCTGCTAAACGATCTACAGGACTGTGGATTAGGACTTTATTTTCAGTTTATCCAAACACAAATCCATGATGTTTAAGAATGTTAACTTTTAGGTAGCACAAGCTCCATAAAACTTCACAAGGAATCTTCATCACAAGGAATTCATTTGCTATACAGAATAAAATAAAGAGAGGAACGTTTGCGAATTTTTTTTCAATTAACAGAGAGCTGTTGCTCTGTGACTTAGATACAGGGTATACAAATCCTCTTTCTCTCCGGAGCAGAGTGGACATGCTGTAGTCCTTACCCAGCTCCTATATGGTAGAGCAGTATTTATCAGCAGAAGTGCACCAAAATTTTGTTTAGAAACCTAATATGCTGAACTCCAGTACTTAGTTCATGTGTATCTTTAACAAAGAAAAAAAGAGACTGCAGACAGTATTAGTTACAATGGTATCAAAGAAGAGGAAATTAAAACAAGATTTACATGATTCACTTGAAGAATAACGATCACTGAATTTCTGCTAAACAAAGTGTACAGTGCTATTTTTTTAAAATTAAATTTATGCTAGATTCTTTTAATTTATCTGGAAAAGTACAGTTATAACACTACTTTAAGTGGAAGGACTGGATTTGACAACTACATTTTACAGAGAGACATAAATATGGCATATAAGATCATTCCAGACTGGTCTGAGGAACAAGCCAGAGTAGTAAGTAAGTAGAAAGTAAGGAAGTGTACAGAGGAGGAAATTAAAGCCTGAAGATAAGAGTGTCAGAAAAGGACAATATGCTTACACAATAACGGGGATCAGATTGACTATCAGCATCTGGAAACAGCAAGAGACTATCTTACACAGTAAAAAAAGCCATCACAAATTATCTCTCTCCTTCAAAATAACAAAGCAGACAAAGACAAGCTCTTTTCAGACTTCTGTGTATATAGAATTTTAACGTAAGAGATACAAATTGGTTAAAATACTGCTAAGAATAGCACAAACAAGAAACAGTACTTCACTTACCACTTAATACAAGTTTCTACAGAAAAAAATCAGTCAAACATCCAGATCTTGCTGTATTCAAAGTATATATACATCTGGCAGTCCAAAAGTTACTTGTCTTGGATTTAATTTAAGCACCTTCATTACACAGTGTCCTTTACTACAAAACAGCCAAACATACATTCATAACCCTAGAACTATTTTTATAATTAGCATATTTTAAAGCATTATGTCACACAGGTGCATTCAAAGGTGTTTTTCTCCTTTAAAGATATGCAGTCTGCGTTAGTTACAGTAAACAGCTCTTGCATTACTGTCCATACATAATGCGCCGACTTGTTTTACAGGTCATTTATTTAAATGCTGTCACTTTTACAAAATATTTTAGAAAAAAAAAGGAGGAAATTTGCACTTCAGTTTCTCATTCTTGAAATGTGCTACTTCATGAGATAACTATGTTCTCACCCCTCTGCCCCGCAAAGGAATTGCTTAGCTCTAGGGATTGTATCCCTGCGAGCCCAAGGCCTGAACGCACATCACAGTAACGCTTCACGCACCCACAGCGCGACTCCGGACGACCTCCGAGTTCTTCGCTTACCGCTCTTCAAGCCTCACAACACCCCTGTGAGGTAGGTACAGTAATATCCCCAATTGACAGAACCAAGACTTTTGCGTGTGTGGCACACACAATCACACGTTAAGTGTTCACCCACCAACACAAGCAGCCTCCTGAGCCTGCAGCCTTGAAGAAAATAGTGTTCATGTTCCTGTGGTGCTTCGGGAGCTAGATGTCTGCACCGGCATTCTCCTTCAGGCCCAGGGTGAAGGTTAAAGCAAAGTGCTAGGCAGATTGCTGCTCTGCCACCTCAGGCAGGTTGTCTTGGAGTGTTTATACAGGTGGCTGGACTGGCTGAACCGCTTGCCGCACTTCAGGCAGGCGTAAGGCTTTTCTCCCGTGTGCACACGGATGTGTTTCTTGCAATCTGTCAAGGTCAGAAACGTCTTGCAGCAGATCTTGCATGCATACTTGCGCGCACCTTCTACAACCAAGACGTTGTGCTCAGATAAGGCCTTCTTGCATTTTGAAAGGACATCTGCAGATGCCCTCGTCAGCTGTGGCGGACCAGGTTGCGACGGATGCCCATTTTCAAAAGATGTGGTCCCATTCATGATCAGCTGGGAACTGGATGAGTTATCTTGCAGCTGAGAGCTCCGGACAGATGTCACCACAGGCATTTTGGGGGCTATGCGGCGGTAGCCAGGAAAGCTGCTAGCTCCACCTCTTACTGAGCCCATCATTGCCCTCGACAGGGAGTGCAACCCCAAGCCCGATCGTGGAAAATCCATGCCGAACTGTTCTGCCGCCCGGTACCCAGAAGTCTGCACACAGGGGAGACCCATCACGTCCTGCATTGGTCTGACAAAATGAGAGTCTGCGGACTCAGTAAATGGATTGTCAACATGAGAGACCGTGGCAGATGAATGGCCACTGGCAGGCCCCGACTCTGGGCTCATCAGGTAAGAGGCATCACTGTCCATTCTGCAGTCACTGGTGGTATTTGGAATGTTGTCATCATTGTTTTGACTAGCACTGAAGCCACCACCTCTGCTTTTATTTAGAAAATTTGAGATACTGAAAGTAGACTTGTGTTCCAGGTTATTTGACACCTCCATAATATGGATGTCTCCCACCCTATCAGTACTGGACTGTGGGTCAGAAAAGCTTCGATCACTGCTCTCAGGACTCAGTTCTATCTTCTCTGCGCTCACTACTCCTCCTTCCACTTCAACAGACTCGCTGCCCTCCGCCTGGGAAGTCACATCACTCACCTCATCTTGAGGCTCTGGGGAACTCAAGGGCTCAGACTTCACCACCACCCTCATGTGCTCTTTTTCGTTCAGACTGACCTCTGGATTCTCACATGGGAAGTTGTTCTTCTCAGAAGCAGCCTCCTGGTCAAAGCTGGTTTCCACCTGCGTTGCCTGGGATGCCATGGACATCTGCGAGATGTTTCCTCCGCTGTTGTCAGACTGGCTGGGCACTTGAGCATCTTCCTGAGCACTGAAAGACTGATCAAACAAAATAGTATTATCCTCCTGGTTATCAGCAACGGCATCAGCCTTAGCGTTATCCACAATCTTCAGTGAATCTGGTGTGAAGAAATCTTCTCGTGAATGAACTACTGACTGTCCACTCTCTGCAGTCACATCAGAAACAGACTCATCCATGGTAGGCCTGATGCGCTGTCTGGCCCGATCTTCAGAAGATTGTTTACGTTTGTGGAGACGACGGATAGGAAATGTAGTGCGCTGCTCGATGTTATTTCTCATCGAGGAGCTCATAGTATTTGGTTGTTCCTCTGTACTTGGAGTGGAATTTAAGGCGGAGCTCACGATGCTTAGTCCCAGCTGCTGGAGCATGAAAGACCTCTGCATGCGCGCATTTTGCTCTTGAACTCTATCACTTGGTGGAGACATCGGCAGCGTCCTAGTAGTAAGGTAGTGTTTGCATGCTTTAACAACAGAGTTCAAATGTAAGTGAGAAGCAGCCAGCAAGACATCCATAACGTTGCTTTCCCCAAGCATTAGTGTGGAAGTATACATCATGTCTATCAGGGCAGCAAAAGCTTCTGCTGTCACCACTTCACTGTCCAGCTGAATCATATTCATAGTCTGATCTCCTTCTGCTACAGTAAACAGAGCTCGGAAATGTGTGCTACATGCTGCCAAAACAGAGCGATGGGCTTTGAAATGCCTGTTCCCCACCACAATGACACAATCACAAAGCTGGCCATGAAGCCTCTGGTAGTTGAGCTGCTGAAAGATTTGTTCAAAGTGTCCTGGAAAATCCATGATCCTATAAAACAAACAGAAGAAACTATAATATTAAAAATGGCTGAAGTCCCATTCAGGCCACAGCAAAACCAGGTTTAAAAATGAAAGATGACAGCTGAAAGACAGATGAATAATAGCTGATCTTAATTTACCACTGGCCCATTGGCACTGTATCAAAGCTGGCAATCCTGCAGAGGAGGATGAGGAAGAAAATACAGGTTCTGCCATGGAGCTGACCTAGTGTAACAGCTGCCTCAGAATCAGACGTGTCACAGGCAGCTCTGCTGCAAAGTGAGTAACACAGGTCACTTCACCTCCATTAGCTCCTGTCCAAACTAAAATGCACTTAGTAAAACATTTAATCCTGTTTTTAAAAAAAATCTAATTGCGAATAATCTACTACAATCTTTGATAAATTGCTCATGTTATTAGATAACCTCCCACTGAAAAGTCCGAACCTTAATTCTCATCATATTTAATCCAGCTTCACCTTCTGCAAATGACTTTCTGCAGTTTCTCAGCTACTGTGCAAAACTGTCATTCAAGTAGCTGCTTTCAACATAGAAACACAGACAAGAGAGTAAGTGGCAAAGAAGGGAGACACTTTGCACTGGAGCTAGTGGTTAGTTCTTATCTCAAACTGCCACTTTTAGTTATCCAAGGTGCAATAAAATTTCCTTATTCACTATAGTTTATCAGTTGGGATGCACTGGAAGTCCTCAGTTTTTCCCACAACATAAATAAAATGGTGGTAAGATAGAAAACTTTGACAACATTGAGAGCCATGTCCATATCTGCTATTCCTTATGAGTCTTCTTGGTCCATAAGGAAGTTATAGGAAGCTTTTGACAAAATGATGCGCTACTCAACAAGAAAACTAGACAAACTCAAGGGTATTTTTTTCTTAAATTTGCATTAACAGAAGTCAAGTCTTAATAGACTCATCTTAAGACTAAATAGGTGACTTTTGGTGATATCTCTACTGTTTCTCATGACAAATCAGTATAAGATTTGGGGAACAGAAAGGTTGCGTGCATTGGGCACACATGCACATATTTTTGTGTTCATGTTTATTTTTCAATAGCAATACCACAGTATTACATGACACAAGACTGTAAAGCAGCTAAAATAAAAGGTCACACAGAATTATACTTTTGAAGAGGGATCAAATGTAAGTCTGCCAATTTAGAAATTCTGTCCTCAAATACACATGTTGTGAACAAACTGTATGCTGCATTTGCAATGCACATGGTCACAAGCTATATGAGTACGTTGCATACAAAGCTTCCCATAGTCACGTTTGACCAGTAAAGTATTGCTCAGAAATAATGTTTTCATTTCAAACTCTTTGCAGGCGTTTCACTTTACTCAGTGACTTTGCTTAGAAGGTATGTTCAGACAGTGGTGGCCAAGTACACACATTCATCCAGAGGAAAACAGGTAAAACTGTTGACGTAGATCATTTTTGTTCGCCTGGATGGACACAGATTAACTATTTACCTGGAAGGATCAGCAAAAAAAAGCAAAACCTCAGACAAGCAAAGAGCAAGATGTGAGATCACGGGCACGGAGCAACAGCAGCACATGGCCACAAAGGCTCCCTCAAAGCTTCGTGCCCCCCGCTGCTGCAAGGCAAACATCAGAAAGGGAGGCAGGGCAGACCGGGGACTACCACCTTCAAGACACACACTGCTCTAAGACCATGCTGGTAAAGGTTAAAAAGCCAAGCCATACACAGACGACCACTGATGGATTTACACACTTATGCATACATAAGCAGGCAGCTGCAGAATTAGAAAGATCCATGGGCTTCTGGCAGCTACTCAGCTCAAGTTAGGAAAGTACATCTGCAAACTTCCCCCAGCTTGGATTATCACCATTAACATGTCAAGGGAAAGCAGAATGGTTCTTGATCCTCTTTTATAAAGAATACACTTATTTTGAACTAGTTCAGGAGTTCTGAACTGCAAGCAGCATGAGATTAGGTTTCTTAGGAAATGAAGCTAACACATGCTCCCTGTGCCCTCACTCCCTGCACAACAACCCCACTTGCTCCTACTCTGCAACCATCAGACCAGTTCCCCCAGAGGAAGCTCGGGCTGGGCCTGACCGAGTTGTCCCAGCCACGCCATCCACTGGCAGAACAGAAGCATAAGCTGAACAGATGCTGGGTTCTCCATCTAGCAAGGGTTCAAAGCTAGGCCTCCCCTTTTCTTATAGACCCACAGCTATAAACTGTGTTGGACTTAAAATACTAGTCTTTTCAGTCAAAACTTGCCAGCGTCTCCAATAGCTACCGAAGGGGTAGGCAAAGTAATTGTGCTCTGTAACACTTCTTGTTATTAACTAACGAAGTTTTGCACTGTCAGGGACAAGAAACTACAGACAGCTATCAGGAAGGCCTTCAATACAGATACTCTCCATTTTCAGCCTGTCTCCAGGCTACTACAGACACTACTGTGTAATCAACAGCTACCATTTTCTGATTCCCAGGCTTATGAAATCCCTCAGGGATCAAACAAAGGGACCTGCTCAAGATTGTGGCTTTTGCTGCACTTGGACTAACATCAGGCTACATAAAATTAAGGGAATAGGTAGTATAGTAGGCGAAAACATCTGAATTCATGCCAGGAGAGGTGGCAAAATAACATAAAAGCACAAAGACTCACAGAACTGCCCCCGCCTGCCTCAGCTGACCGGTTGGAGCTACTCAAGAGCAGCCGCTGTTCCCCAGCCGAGAGGCAGCTGGCGTTCACCCACCTCCTCCTCCTCGCCACACAACATACGCTTTGCAGGTCTTTGCTGGAGAAAGATTTCACCACCCAGTCCACTGGACACAGAACGTTGCCCCTCTCCGAAGGATACAGGCTTGCAAAGAACAAGTTTTAGCTAAACACTGAAAAGCCAAGACTTTTGCTGGCAAAAATCTGCTGCGTCCAACTGTAATTGGTTCCTGTGTATTTTAAAATTAAGAAATAAATAAATAACACTTTATGGCTTCCAGCAATGGTGAGAATCCAGGCTTACTGGTGGCATCAAAAATTTCCTAATTTGGCAGAACTAAGGCTATGATGCCTGAATGCCTGAAATAAGCATTGTAATAAGACTTAGGTACTGTGTCTCAGTCTCCCTTACCTCTATATCTGAAGTTATGTAATAAAAGAAGAATTTGAGTTTGCTGCTTTTCTTAATAAATAGGAATACAGATAATCGCTGATTTTATTTATCTTTCACTACCAATGCCTACTTCACAGTAAAAAATGAGACATTTTCAAACAAAAAGTTTAAACAATACAAACTTTTGAATTGTAATTGTTATTTCTACACATTTTCTCTGAGAAAAATAGAACACAAGGAAAAGTGAGGAAATGCTTCCTGGTGGCTGTAGGAAAGACGAACAAAAGAATGGACCCTGAAACTCAATGACCTCAGGCAGCCAGACAAAAGGAAGAGGAGAAGCCTGCGACAAGAGCCACAAGTCCCAGCAGGAACATGGCAGAAGCCAGGGCTGCTTTGCCAGCAGTGCTGCTCTGTCACTGTCTACTTTTGCTGCTTGGGCACCCCTGGTTAAACTCATGTTTAACCTTGTTCCAGCAAGTACAGCACAGAGACCACCTCCTCTGTACGGAAAGCTCCCCTCCAGCCAGGCATCTCCAGGAAGTTAAGAGGGGACTGACAAAGAATTCTTCATTTATCTTCTTTTGCTCACCTCTGAGATGGGTGAGGTATTATGCCAGAGACGACTCTGTCCTGGGCTTTACAGGATGAAATCACAGGATCTACGGGGAACTGGGGGACTGAGGGGAGTGGGGGAGCAGTTGCCAGAGCAACAAAGAAACTCTCACTCCATTGAGAGCACCATCACTAAAGCACTATAGCATGTGTATAGTGTTGAGTGTTGGTCGACCTTCTTCTCACTTCACTGCCCAGTCAGGAGTGACAGCTCCAGGGAACCATTTGACAGTTGCACAGCTACATGCAGGGCTGATCCACACAGTGTACAACGTGACAGCCCACCAGCAGACACCCTGGAAAATGTCAGGAACCCACTGCACCAGGAGAGGCAAGGGATCTCCTTTCCCTAAGGAGCAGAACTGGAGGACACCATGGCATTGACTACAGTGACCTTCCAAAATGCAGCAGTGCTGAATCACTAGCACCACCACCTACAAAGGCAGCTAAGATCGGAGTGCTTTGCTGTTCTTCATCTGCGACCAAGAATGGAATCGTTCCGCTTGTACCTTTGCTGCAGAAAGCACCCAGCTTCAACAGTCACCAGAAGCAAGCTGTTCACAAGCACCCAAGCAGTTCCCAGTCTGTCCGCTGCCCTAGGTCATTTTAGGAAACGCAGTGTAGAAGATACAAAACACTTGAGAGCTCATGCATTGCACTTATCAAGCCAATCCCAGGAGGTGGTGTGCTTCAGAAGGCTGTGTAATAACACATTCGAACCAATGCCCAGAGAAGACTGGAGGTGGAAAATGCCAAACAACACAAGGACAGGAAGGATTTCATATCAGTAAAAAAATTGAGCTTGACTCCATAACCAAGATGGGTTACAGGGATGGTCCAAGGTATTTCTGTCTAGGCAGCAATATGTATTTGAACCAGAGAAAACAGGCAAGAGTTGTGATTTTGATCAATGACTTTGTATTTCAGAATTCATAGCGTCCTTGCTTACAGTCACCAAAAGTGATCACATCCTTCACGCACCTGAAATAAGAGAAACCCCAGTTTTGCTTCAAATAACAGCGATTTGGCTTGGTATTAACTTTTACTACACCATAAAAGCTGAAGTCCTCAAACCAGAATCAACAAACACAGACCATCAGTGAAGCTGAGATCTTGTACTAGATCAATGGAAAATTATAAAACTAGATTTGAATCGTATATACTGCCTACGACCCACATACAACATTCGGTGAGATACCAGCTACTTCAGGTTAATAAATACATGCAACGCATCTAAGTCAATATCAAAATATGAGTGGCGTATTTCTGCACATTCGGTCTGTATTCCGCTCCTGCTTCAGTGATACCTCACCTTTCAGCAACTGCTGGCAATAATCCGCCCCTGAACTGCCCGTGGGCTGCACACCACCATCATTCCCCTATCAAACAGTCCAACATCTCCAGCATGCGATGGGTGGCATCCCATCACATGGTGTACAAACACCTATTCAGATGAAAGACAGAGATTCTCCCAACTGAGTAGCGAGTGGTTTCAGGTACCAGTCTCTGCAGCCGTTGTGAGGCTCACAGCCAGCTCCAGCTCACATCCTGGGGATCCAGGCAATGTTACATGAAATCTTCTGCTGGATCAGATCCAGTCAGTGGGACTCAGGGGAGGCATCAGTGGTACAAACAGCAGACATCGAGTCCAGCAGCCTTTTGGAGAGCAGCAGGAAAGGGAACAACTTAGTTTATAATCAAATGAATGACCACAACTGAAAAGAAACTATATGAAATTGTTCAGGTGCAAGTAGTTTTACTATAAATACAAACAGCCAGAGCCAGGAAAATTTTAAGGGCAAGCAATGAAAAAACATCTATGAATTCCTTACTGGAAAATAACCATTCTCCCTGTCCATGGACTAAGGCCTATGAAATTAAACCAGCAGGGTCAGAACCAAAGAAACACTCCTTCATGTAATGCAGTAAAGCTACAGAACTCCATGCCATGGGCAAGTACACATGAATTCAACAGCCATTACATAGATTCATCAAAGAAAAATCAAGTAAGAGCTATTAAGTATTCAGAAGCCACCTCTGTCTGGGGAAGGTGCTAAACCACAAGTCACTGGAGGCATAGTTTTGTATACACTTGCCACGCTGGCTTTCAATTTTACAGCTCGCTTTGGTATTTTCAGAAGAGTTGTAGGAGAGAACTGTGGATTTTCTAATGTAAGATTGATTTGGTAAAAATTAATAAGAAAGCTGGTTCTCACAAGCCTTTCAATTATATGGTTAAAAATATAATTAACCTTTGAATAAAAAGTGCACTCAGTAAATATTTAAATACTTAACTTGCCTCTTCAATGCCAGAGGACAACACAGCAGATCCAACGGCCCAAGAGAGGCGAGGCTGCTGCTGCTAAACGACCCCAGGTCCCAGCAGAAGAGCAGAAGGTGCAGTCCCAGGGGGCACAAACGTAGAGAGCACACATATACACTACAGGAGACACTCAGCGCTCACACAAACGTGGGCAGTACCAGAGGCCTCGTCCTGCTCCCCTCTGGCTGGGCAGGATGGAAGTACACCTGCAAGAACACACACACAGGCGTGCAAGCTGGATGCCTCCAGCAGCTGCCTCCTGGGTCCCGGCCCGCAGGCATATGAGTCCCTGTGGCCACAGCAGAGTTGCTGGTACAGACTCTCACAGGTACACAGAACCAACTGGGACTCCTCTGGTCCTGCAGCTGACCCCATCATGTTCTTGCCCCTAAAGACACGGATGCTTTCACACCCAGAGCTGTCCTCAGGGACCCACAGACCCCTTTGCTCCCAGGCGACTTCACCAGCTCATCCATGCTGACGTTTGCTAGCCATCAGACACTCGCACACCCGCACCGGCTTCAGTCAGCGCCTCTAGGACACAGGGACCCTCTGCCCTGTGGCTGCACTCGCACCAGCCAGAGAGCCCTTGCCCAGGACAGAGCCAGGAAGGAATTTAGTAAGGAGCAGGACAGATAGCACGGATCGGGCGCAGGGGATGGCCAGGCAAGCACACCGGCCAGTCAACTCGCTGCATGCGACCAGCCCTTTTCATCTCCTTACCCCTCTACATTTCCACACTTGTTCCTCCCCAAGTCCCCTAAACTCCTCGTCTGCCCCACTTTTGGTTCCTCCCCTAAATGTTCCGTAATAAGTCCTGTGGGATCCCAGACCGTTTTTCCCTGCAGCCCACACGTCCTGGCAGTGGGCAGCAAACCCCTTAGTCTGACAGAGCTGCTTTGCGACCCACTGTGATGGGTCATGACCAGGGACAGTGGGCAGAGGCTCTGCTGGGACTGCCCTGGCAGGGCAGGGTGCTGGACGGGTGCGCCTTCCTCAGTGTCCTTGATGTGGGTTCCCACCTGTGCCTCTGTGCTCTTCTGGGCCTGTGAAGATGGGCTGTGGTGGGCTGGCTCCAGCAACGGGCTTGAGAGCAGCCCCATAGGGTACTGTTTGGGCTCTCCCCCCTGCCACTGCCTCTCCCTCGGGGCTGTGCAGAGGAGCTTGATCATGGAACCGAACAGTCGTGATGGCACCTAGTAAAATACTCCTCATCTACATCAATGAAGGCTTAAATTTCTTAATGCCTTCCATATTAAGAAAGTATCAGGATTAAAAATACCTAACTGGGGAGATGATGTGCAAGTGTTTTGAAGTTCTAGGAAAAAAGACCCACAATTTACAATTACACAGCTTGTTTATTAATTTTTCATTAGCTATTAGAGTGTCTGTTAACTCCAACCAAATTTAACAAAGATGAGATAACATACTGCTTTCCAACATTTTTTTGTTGAAGTTGGTGTCTGGTTGCAGAAGCAGCCAAATGCATGAAGACTACTTCTCACAGAGTCATAATTAATTCCCTTATCCGCTTAAACAACACAAAACACCTCAAATCAAAGCCAGTCATCCAGCCAGTCTGCACACACAGCTATGAATGAGGCATTCATGCTGCCATCTGCCCAGCCAGGCAAGTAGCGGGAGAAGGGATGCTACAGATTATTCCATAGGCATTCAGGTTTTATTAGTACATATTTCTGCTACGTGTAATGGTAATAATGTCTTCATAGTTTTTATTTCTATTTCTTGAATGGTTAGCATTGATAATACTATGTAGACTTACAGACCCTTTTTCCATCAAATCCCCCTGCTCTAATACTTAAACTGCAGCAAGATGGGACAAGACAAACATTTAAGTACACTTGCACTGAAACTACTGCAGAATCAAAAAAATTTCTCTCACTTCCTTAAAAAAGTTAACTCACTATAAAATAGTGTGAAAAATAACAACCCCAAATAAGGATCAATTTAAAATTTTATTACTATGTCCAACACTAAAGGACACAGTTTACATTACAGTGCAATCCTGAGCCACTGTCAAGAAGTCAAACATACATAGTCAAATGAAAAAGAAAAATCAAATGCAACCGCAAGTTCCCCCTAAAGAATCTTTCAAGAAGTCTGCAAAGTAATTGATTTTGTGTTATTAAAAGCAACAACAAAAACTGCCTCAACTACACCATTCTGTAGAACCATATGCAAAATGTCACAAATACACCATTGAAAACTTTAGACTAGGTACTTGGGTTTCCCTTATCAGATAAAAAAAGGACAATTTATTACTTGCACCTCAAACCCCACTCCCAACAATTTGTATTTAAATGCATTTGACAGTCTGGGCACCAGGCCTGCAGGAATCCCTGACATATAGATAAAACTTGACAGTGTGCCAATGTAATACTAATAACTGTTTGCCTCTTAGCTTAAATTACATTTTACAGAACACTACAATACACTTGTACTGTGCTTAACCATTGCCTCTGAAATAATGCATCTCATAAAAAGCTCCCCTGAAGCCTGAAACACAAACATAAATCTAAATAGGACTCGGCGATACAAATATTATTTTAGAACATACTTTATACTATCAGTTCTCTTGTTTTTTTAACAAGTCAACAGGACAATGGCAGGGTAGAGTCAGGAAAAAATGGAAGTCAACTTTCTTTGACATCTTCAGCAAGCTTTGTCACTTTGAAACATGGAGGGTGTGCGTTCTCTGCTCCAAGAGTGTTTTCAAACTGAACATATAGGGAAATTTTAGTTAACAGTAGTTAAAATGATTTCTGGATTTGCCACATGCAGCTAAAGCAGACTTCAGTGTTATATCGCTTTCATGTTCGTGACAATACGGTGAGTGCCAGCCATGAAAGGCATTTTTTGTGTATGTCTGACAAGTACCTAGTGACTCATGACTGACAGCTGAGCTTACAGCATCTCATTTGAGGTGTTTCCTTAGCCAGGTTTTATATATATAGTTCAACTCACACAGTTTACCTTCCTATTGTCAGAGAGGATGAGTTATAACCTGTCTAAGAATCAGAAAGGATAAACTACACTGCAACGTTGCTGCTGGTTGCATCAGCCCTCCAGAGAAGAGTGAGAGATTAGCAGTTGGCTTAGTATTTTCTCATCATCTGAAAGGTACTGTAAATAGACAGCCCAACCCATGGCAACACCATTAACAAACAGTAACAGCACAGCTTGCCAGCTGCAAAGAGCATCTTTGAAAGGAGAAACAGAAAGTTTCTGGGGGGGAAAAAAAAAAAAAGCTAGATTTTTCTTGGACATTCTTAGTTATTTGAAGAAATGTGCCATGGCCATCCTCACACTTCCTGACATTTCCACTCACCTTCCCCCAGTTCAGTGATGCATCTCTCAGTCTCCAGATCCTGCAGCAGTGTGATACTTCAGAGGAAGACACACAGGAGGAGATTGAAACATGACAATACTGCATGACCCCCTGTCACAAGGGGGTTTGTTCCTTTGTTGTAATTCCACTATTTAACACACCTGTACTGTTGTATATTCTCAACAGACTGAACACTGTTTCCTTGTAATTCCTGGCTCACTCCTTCATCATTTGGGCTTCAAGGTCAGGACCCTAGCTTTCACAGGCATCAGTCTGTCTCCAAAGAGTTGACGTATGCTTTCCTGGTCAACTTACAAAAGCACAGTATTTCCAAGGTATCAGTAAGAAACAGGAATTGATCTTATTGCTCTATTCTTGATCCTTAGGGAGCTAAAAACCTGTATCTAAAATAAGAGAAAATGGCTGTTCCCAAGAGTACAATGGGGTTTTAGGCACTGCACGGTGAAACACCTGAAGAAAGGTGTTTGGGCAATATCACCATTTGATTTAATTACAAAGGGAAAAGCAGAGAACGCTGCTACACAGAACTGAAAGTACGACCATTTAAGGGCATGGGAAGATAAACTGTCACCAAGGAGGATTGATCTGAACTCACAGTCACGTTACCAGTTCAGAAACCTCTTTTGAGGTTCACGATATCGTCGCAGTCTCTGTCACCACCATCATCCTCCCACAAGAATACCCAGCACTCCAAAGGAAACTCAGTTGTCAGCTTCTCCTGCCTACCATTGCCCCCTGTTCATGAATCAAACCACAAACATCACACGGAACCAAAGGCCTGCAGGCAAGGATCCCACAGGAAAGGGCAACCACAAACAGCTCGGCATCAGCATGCTTGCTCAATATGGCAATCATTTCTAGATCTAGCTCTTCAACATCACTATTTACCAGAGATTTAACATTTTTAAACAACCCTGTCCAACCACCTTCCTTGGTGATTCCTTTGCCTAAGCTTTTAACCCAAATGAAACTAGGGTTGACCACGTAATGAATGAATCTACTTTTGCCACAAAATGGTTTAGATTGAAGAAACAGATACTAGTTTGCCATCACCATAATGGATTCATGGTATTAAACACCTTCAGCCTAAGCAAATAACTATATCCACATAACTGATTCAACAGATGACTACTGTAGTTCAAATGAGAACTGTTGGATTACCTGCTTCTGATCTTCCCAAACTTGTTTCAAAAACTCATCTTCTAATATTATCATTTTAACCTGCACTGCACATTTGCCTGTTCTGGGAATATGCCTATTCTGGGACACCCACCCACACATGCTCTCACTCCCCCTCCTCAGCAAGACGGGGAGAAAGTAATATGGAAAGCTTGTGAGCTGAGGAGATAAGGATAGGAACATCATTCACCAATTGCCATCCAAAACACTCGACTTGGGGAAGATTAATTTAATTTATTGCAAATAAATAACAGAGTAGGATATAAAGGAAAAAAACCAAAACTGAAAACACCTTCCCCCCACCCTTCTTCTTTCTTCCCAGATTCAACTTCACTCCCAACCCTTCCACCTCCTCCCCGCAAGGAGCACAGGGGAATGGGCAATGGAGGTTGTCAATCCACTCTCTCTTCCTCACACTCCTCCTCTGCTCCAGTGTGGGGTCCCTCCCAGGGGAGACAATCCTTCATGAACCTCTCTGGTGTGCGTCCTTTCCACATGGTGCAGTCCTTCAAGAACAGACTGCTCCAGCAGCACAGGTCCTGACAGAAGACCTGCTCCAGTGTGGGCTCTCCATGGGCTACAGCTTCCAGGGTACATCCATCTGCTCCACCATGGACCTCCACGGGATTCAGGCAGACGACCTGCCTCATCACAGTTTTCTCCACGGGCTGCAGGGGAACCTCTGCTCCAGCGCCTGAAACACCTCCTCCCCCTCCTTCTCCACTGACTTTGGTGTCTGCAAGGCTGTTTCTCTCACATTTTGTCACTCCCCCCTCAGCTGCTGTTGCGCAGTGTTTTCTACTCTTCCTTAAATATGTTGCCACAGAGGCACTACCACTGTTGCTGACTGGCTCAGCTTTGGCAGTGGCAGGTCTGTCTTGGAGCTGACTGGAACGGGCTCCAACCAATATGGGGCAGCTTCTCGTGTCTTCTCACAGAAGCCAGCCCTGTAGTCCCCCTGCTACCAAAACCTTGCCATGGAACCCAATACAAGTATGTAATAATGAAGAATTAAAAAGAACACATTGTCTTAACCATGTTTTGAAAGTCACTCTAGAGGGTAACAATTCAGATGATTTGAGTGTATTATTCTGAAATAACTAAACTCCTGGGCAATTTTTAAAAGCTGGAGGAAGAAATCAAGCAGCTTTTGTCAATTCAAAATGTAACTGCCTTCTCTGTTTTCACACAGGCACGACTCCAGGTATACCTTTTGTTTATAACATGGGTTTACAAGCAGGGAACAACGTGGTTACCAGCTTGACCCCTGGAGCGTTTGCCTTCATTAGCATGACAATGAGAACGCGGGCAGCTAGTGAGGTGAATGCCACAGGGATAACACACACATTCCAGAGAAGCAACTGGTGGGCATGCAACTTTTGTACACCGAGGACGTGTGACACCTCTCCACCTGCATGCTGTCCTCCACAGGATGAACTGCGATTCAGTAACTACACCCGGCACAAGAAAAAATACTAATTTGTAACATGTCATCTGAATGTATTCCAGAGCATTAAACTGACAGATCAGAAAGGCTGTTGTTCCCGTGTTCGTTCCCGAGTGCACCGAAAGGCACTATCCTGAGGAATGGAGTTGAACTTTTTATATCACCTGGACTATCCAAGTTTTATGCCCCTCTCAAGACAGCATCCACGTCTCATCCTTGCACCGCCAGCAGTCAAAACCACGGCTGTACCTTACGCAAACGCCACTGCGCACAGGACGGAAGGGCGCTCCGGAGATCCCCTGCCGAGCGCGGCGCCGCAGGCCCAGCTCGCAGCTCGGTCTCTCCGACCAGGCTCGGCCCGAGCGCTGCTCCACGCGTCTCGAGGCAGCGGCCCCGCGCCAGCCCCGTTGCCCCGGATCCCGGCGGAAGCGCTGCCCGGCCGCACGGGGACCCTGCGCCCGCCGCTGTGACCCCGCCGCCACAAGCCCGCGGACCCCCCCCGGGCCCGCAGGAGCGGAGCCGCTCCGCTACGCGCTCTTCTCCGGCGCGGCGGAACCGCGGCTACCGATGTGCTGCGCTCCCCGCCGGCCGGGCTCTGCAGCCCGCACCGGGGCGTGCGGCGGGGCCGGGAAGGGGCGGTCACCGGAGCGAGCGAGCGCGCGCTCTCCGCTCCGCCCCGCCCGCCTACGTCACCCACCGCCCTTGCGCGCGCGCGCTCCCAGCCGCCCCCCCCACCCCCGCCGCCTTGTCT
>VZSF01002942.1:32825-79586 GCA_013398295.1 Chionis minor
GGGCGGGCCCACACTGCCGCCCCGCCCGCCCGCCCGCCCGCCAACCAATCAACGGTCTCATTACTGATAAGCCGAGGCGCGCCCCGCAGACTGGGTAATGAGCACAGCTGTGATTGGGTGGATCCCGCTTCCTCAGGGGCGCGGAGGGGCGCCCGCCAGCGGTTCAGGCGCGGCTGCTGGAGGGGGAGCGGGCCCGGCGGCAGCAGCCCGGACGCCGGGGCCTTGCGTGGAGCCCCTCAGGGAGACGGGCGGGGTGGCCCGGGCCGGCCTGGAAGGGGCCTCCCCCCACTCCTCGCCGCCCGGCGCCATGGCCGCCGCCGCCACCTGGCGGTACCGCGGGGACCCCGAGGCGGAGCAGCCGGCGGTGCTGGGTAAGGTGGGGGGCAGGGCGGGCTGGGGAGAGCGGGGGCGGAGGGGCGCCGCCAGGTCTGACGGCCTCTCCGCGCCGCTTTGCAGTGCGGTTCTCCAACGGCAGGCTGCGGCGGCCCGACGCCATGCGGTTTACCGTCTACCGAAACAGGGACGCGGCCCATCCCCGGAAGAAGCACCGGAGGATCCTGGTAAGGGCTCGCCCGGGCACGAGGGCCGCCCCGTTGCGGCCTTGGCAACCGCGGGGAACGCGCCGGGAAGGCGGCAGCGCTGCGAAGCCCGTTAAAGACCGGGGAGAGGGCGCACGGGTAATCCCCGCCTTGGCAGGTAGTGACGCATTTTCGCACCTTTTTTGACCTTATGGCTATAGTCATGGCAGCTCTTGCAAGGAGGAGGTGGAATCCTCGGTCAGACACAGAGTCGTTGTGGTCCTGCCCTGGGGAGACTGTCGTTCCTTTCCAGACTCCTGCCTGCCACTCTGCTTCAGCTGTGCTCCTTACCCGGCAGCGAGCAAGGCTCAGAAAATCTACATGGAGTTTTGCTTTGTACCGAATTCTTAAAAAATAATTAGAGTTTAGGCGCTGCCTGTGTGAGAGAGAGAACTTTTCCAAAATTCCTGTCATCTCTAGGATTTCAGGGGAAGTTCTAATGTGGGCTGCCACCACAGTGGAGGTGGGCATGATGCAGAGTGGCAGAACAGAGAAGCCCTGGGCAGGGGGAGGGCTGTTTCCATACCTTGTAGAGTCCTCCGTGCTGGCAAGCTCCCTGAGGAGGCCACGTGCGTTCCTGCAGAGATCCACAAGGAGAACCTGTGGGTTCCGCCCACGGACCCTGGAGAAGCGGGTGCGGGTCCTGCAACCCTGGCGAGTATTGGGGCACAGTGATTTCTGTGGATCTTGTCAGGATCAAACCGTGTCCTCTTGGACTAGGTGTTGTGGGCTGACTCTTGGGACAGAAAGGAACCTAGATAATGTAACATGGAACATTTTGATTAATGATACTGAGAGTGACGCGTGAGAGAACTGAGTACATGCTTACTTGAAAAATTTTGATTGATACACGGTTGTTTATTCTCAGGCAAAGGTTGCTCTACTCAAGTTGTGTGTGTGTTTATGATCTATTTTAATAACCTATAGGGGAATAATGTTTGAAAATTAAAAGCTCTTATTTAACAACTAGTCAGGTCCAGGTCCATTTGATTGCAAAATCTGTTCTGTTATGTTTACATAGTGAATTCTTTACCAAAGTTATTGTTGTTAAATTACATTACAAGGAGTTTTCTATTTTTTTCAGTGAAGAGTGAAGCAGGCTTAAAGTCAGAAGATGCTTTCTGCTGCTATTGTAAAGTTTTACAGCTGCTTACATGCATGATTCACTTGGGGAATAAATGACTCTTCAGCCAGAATCCTCAGGAGAAATATACTACAGTATAGTAGAGACACAAATATTTTGAAATGCATCTAGGTGGTTGAGCCATTCATGGTAGTGATAGCTCTGTTTTTTTACTCAGTGAATTGCAGTTACTTGGCAGTACTAGAACCTTAAATGGATCATTGAAAACTGTGCTTTGAACTGAGTTCCCCTTACTTGTAGTGGTGGTTCTACCCAATTTCAGCCTTTCGCCCAGACTGAAATCTGTAATGTTTGTCCTGGTTGGAACCTTAGAGAAGCTTTGAGCAACTGTGTTAAGGCCCCTAAAGCATTGGGAATAGTGTTTTAAATTCTTTGACAGGGAGGCCTGATCTCTCTTCACTAGTGACTTTGTGAGTAAACCCAGTTTCTTTCACAAACTGTTGCTTCTGGATTAAGTATGATGGTCACAGCATGGCATTTTAACTGCAGTGACACCCAAGTTTGCTATGCTGGTAAACTATAAATTTAAATTATGATTCCCATGATTCCTTTGCGATGGTTCCTCATCTTCTGGCCCAGTAAAAGCTGAGGTAGAATTATGTATTAGTAGTTCAGCTTCAAGGAATGTTGAGTGTCTTTCTTTAAAAGACTTTGACTTAATGAGAAACTTACCCAAAATGGGCAAAAGTGAAGTTTGCTTATGCATGACTAGTGTCCAGTGGCTGGGAATGTAGGGCTTTGTGGCACCAGGCAAAGTAAAGCGGATGCAGATAAGGTTATTCACAACCCTATATTCAAGTAATTTTACTTTGTTTTTCAGGTCTCAGAAACTGAAAGGCTTTCATATATGGGGAATAACTTTGGCAGTGGAGTTCCGAAATGTAACTCTTTATGCAGGTATGGGGTGTTGGCAAAAGGGGGACAGGAACATGGAGGGTGGAAGCAGAGGAATTGCTCATTCACAAAATTTCCAGTAGGCTTAAAGCTGGCTCAGAAGTTCCTGCAGAGGCCATGATTTTAATCAAGAAGATTTTGAGAGGAGACTGCAGCACCTGGCAGCTGCGTTGTTTTTGCACATTACATCCCTTTGGAAATTGTGATTGTTAGATACAAATAGAATGTATTTGAAAAGGTCTTGTGAAGGAAGGGGTGAAGAGATTTGATGTAGTTGAAATCTAGGAATGACAGCTTTGTTATTAAGAAACTAAGAAATTAAGAAATTGCCAGGATCACATTCTGCTGCTCAGGAAACCCCATGGTCATTAATTACCATTTAACTTCAGGGCCACAGCATGATGCTGCTGTGTGAACTAATAAGCTGTCTGTGCCACACACCGTAAAATGAATTATTGGTGAAATCATCAGCCTTTGCATGTCCTGGCTTAAGAATGTGACCCTTGTGGCACTGGGGCAGATCCCACTGGCCTCCTGGCCATGGAGAATAAGAAGTATTCTCCATGTGAAATCTTTCTTCTTCTCTAACCGCCAAATGGGTGGAGAGCCAATGTGAAATAATCGTTCTTTGTTATGTGTAAGGTGTTTCTTTACTCCTTTGTTGCTTATTACTGCTCCTACTAGCCTACACAGTGCCGAAATACATGTAATGTGCATGTCAGGCTGTTGGTATCAAGCACTCTGCTCTGTAGATCCACTCCAGTTGCCCTGGGTGGTTTACTTGCCTGCTTTATCTCTTCTCTGTTTGGACTGCACTGACCTGACCAAGTCCGACTAGGTAAAGTTCAGGTGGGGTGAGGGAGTGAAGAGCAAACTGAGTTGTCTAAAACTGTTAGGAAGAGAGAGTGCTTTCAGATGTTAGTACCCTGGTGGTCCTCTGTTCTGAATAAGGCTTGGCATTAGGAAGCATTTCTTTACAGAGAGGGTGGCCAAACACTGGAACAGGCTTCCTAGAGAGGTGGTCAGTGCTCCATGCCTGTCAGGGTTTAAGAAACATTTGGACAATGCCCGCAAGAATTTGCTTTAACTTTGGGTTAGCTCTGAACTGGTCAGGCAGTTGGACTAAATGGTCATTGTAGGTCCCTTCCAATTGAAATACTCTTCTATTCTGTTCTGTAATTCTGTAAAAGGAACCGGTTTCACCCCTGGAAGTAGTGTGACAAAACAGGCTAATGTTAATCTTTCGTCTTTCTGGGAAGTGAAACCGGGAGAGCTACACCTTTGGATTGAACAGTCTTCAGTTTAAGGTGCTGTAGCTGAAAAAAGGCACCAAGAGGCTTTTTCTTCTTAAGTTTGGAGAAATAAATTTAGCTTAATGAATATGTATGATACAGGTATCAATGCAGTATTATTTCTAGGCAGATTTAGGGCTTTTATCTCTGAACACATTGCTGATTAAGATGTGGTTTTAGTTGCTTAAGGGATTCTTGCCTGCAACTCTGAAGACTTGAACTATGGAAACTAACAAGGCAAGCTGACCACTGATAGACGCTCAGCCTCAAGTATGAGCTTTGCATTAGGTGCGTACGTGCCTCTGCAGTGCATCCAGAGATGCAGGCAAGAATCAGTTCAGTAATTTCTTGCTTTTCTTTCACGTTTTCCCACCCCATCCTTCTGTCCCTTTCCTCCCACATCTGCTTCAGCTGTGTGCATGAGGATTTCCTCCAGTGGATCCATTCCCATAGCTCTTGGCAGCGGTCAGCCTAAAACTGCACTCACAACAGCTAATGTGGGTATAACAGGGAGCAGAAACCACCTCTGAGCCAACAGCCCAGTTAATTCTCGGTCAAAAGTCAATGAGTCTGCCAAGATTCTGGGCTTCCTGGGACTGCAGGAGTTGCCCAGAGATCCCTTCTGGCCAGTGGAGTGCTGTGATTCCCACTGTACTTAGGCAGCTCCTCTGAGAACGATTACATAGAGAGTATTGCTCCCACTGCAAGAAACAGCCTGTTGTGCAAGCTTGTTTAGTCTTCAGAAAGTGTATCCTGACTTCAGGAATATGTGTTATGGAGCAGAGCTAGTTCAGACACCAGTCAAAAGGGATCACGTAGAATGAACTCTTCTGACTGGCTACGGAACTGGTGCGGTTGGTACCCTGATCAGCTTCAGCCAAGGTGACATACAGCCTGTTCCTGGTGGGTTGTGAGACATGGTGAGGAGCAGCACAAACCATTTGGGCTTGCCCGCCTGGAATGTGGGATGAAAAGGAATTTACCTAGGAGAAATTCTCCTATTTTAGACACGGCAAAGTCATGTTTCCGAGAAGCTCTGAGGACTTAAAGTGACTTGTACTAAGGACAAAACTGGCAACAGGGAACTCAAGTTTTAAAAATGTAGAAAACTGCAGAGAAGTACGGAGAAACCACAGGTCTTGGCACACCAAAAAAGACACAAGAGAATAGCACCTAGCACTTTAGCACCTAGACTTCGTGCATTTCGGAGTTAATTTAATTGTCTTAACATTCCTACATTTACTTAAGAGCTACAAGTATATATTTTTAATATGTGTATATATAGTGCATACCTTGGAGGTAACGTGTTTTATTGTGACAGAGAGGTGGTGGAGTCTCTGACTCCGGAGACATTCAAAACCCACCTGGATACCATCCTGTGCAGCCTGCTCTAGGTGGACCTGCTCTGGGAGGGGGGTTGGACCAGATGATCTCTAGAGGTCCCTGCCAACGCTTAACTTTCTGTGATTCTGTGTCACTCTGAATATGCTTGAAAAACTTGCAAGGCAAAAGAATTGGCAGGGAATGGGGTGTACATATGGCTCTGCACCATGTATTTTAAAACATTGCTTCCATTGGACTGTCTCTTGCTAATCACTTGCCCCTGTTCTTCCTAGGTATTTTGTTGGTGTATTAGACAAGGACTCTGGGCAAATGGAAGTCTATAATGCTGAAATATTCAACATGCAGCCCTTGCTGTCAGGTAGGAAGATACTGTGCTTAACCTCAGGACCAGCACCACAGCATGCTAGACCTATGTATGCACTCAGATATTGACTGCATGGTTGCTGACAGCAGTGCCCTGTGTTGTCTCCTTGGCTGCTCTTTCTTCTTCACTTCTGCCTTATTCCCTCAGCATGGAGGAAGGAGAGTACATTACACTCTGCTTCTAAGGCACTGCGTAATGCGAAAACCAGAGAGAGAGAAAGTGAAATTTAGGGTGGAGGTTAAGCAGAGTGTGTAACGTGTGGGAGGGCGGAAGTGCTGGACTCAGTAGCAAAGTTCTTACTGTTCAGAATAAGTGCAGCCTTGTTTAGGTATGCTCTGCTGAGCGAAGCCTGCAAATGGTCAGGTGAAGGGACTAGGTCACTGAAAAGCAAAAGAGCTTTTCTTCAGCAGAACTACTTTTTGTTACTGAACCCAGGAGAGTAACCCAAAGAATACAGTCTTTTCGGAGCTTTTGTTTTTTCCCCTGTGCAGCAGGGCCTGGGTATTGCTGCAATCCATGCTTTACCCTCGTAGGCTTTATAGCAAAAATTAGTCTGCTTTTGCTTTTTTTTTCTTCTAGGCACATAATCTTGTATTCAGTGTGTTCTTTAATTGACAAAGTCCGGTTGAGGAGGTCTTTAAGTGTTGTGCCAACTCTTTCATTAATGGGTTAGAGCTAAAGGGCTACTGAATACATGTGCTGTCCCAGCTGCTGCAAGCCAAGCATACTAACTTTTGTTCTGTTATAGATAACTTAATACCTGATGACACGAAGGATTATCAGAATAAATCGTACAGGGAGAAGGTAAAGTTGAAGCCCTATATCATATTGTATTGTGATTATCCAGGTAACAGTGGCAGATGATAGTCGTCTGAGACTGTGAGGTTTGGTTTACTGCAGGGTAAAACTGCAGATTAAGCACTTGTCTCTGTGCCATGAAAGTCTATGAGGCACTGCATTATTAGTGCCTAACTTGGCAGTATTTTCATAATTATTTCAGACTTTAATAGAATCCCAGTTACTTCTGCCGCCTTACAGATCAGTACTAGGTGTATAGTTGGGTTATGCCCAGTGAAATGTTTGAAGTTCTCTTAGAGAATGTGAAACAAGTGGTAGTTAGCTGAGTTTTCGTCCTAGATGAAGGTTCAGCAGTGTGTTTTAATTTGCTTCTTTCCTGCACAGATGGACTTGTGCATTGAGGCCTTTGGTACCAGCAAACAGAAGCGAGCTCTGAACTCTCGGCGAATGAATGCAGTGGGCAATGATATTCTGAGTACTGCTGTGACAAAAGCAGCAGCAAACATTATAGATGCAAAGGGACTAACAGGTAAGAGTGTTGTCCAAGACTCACAGCTCCATCAAGTGCCACCCCCAGTGCTGTTGTGAGCCAGGCTGGTGGAGTTGGGCTGCTGCTATGGAGGAGCCTGCAGCAAAGAGGAATCCACTGTGGCCTTAGTTATTGTCACTATGGCAGGGAAAGTTCACTTCCCAAAGCATCACACTGAGGTGATGTTTCAAGGAGAGCTGATAACCCTGCTACTGAGTGCTGATGAGGCTGCATCTGTATTATGTTGTCCAGCCTGTGCCACACCCCTGCACCCCTGCCCTGATCAAGAAGGAGGTGGAGAAATGACAGAGGAGTCGTGTCAGGGCAACAAGAACAGGCAGGGGCCTGGAGCACACAGCTGGCAAGGAGAAGCAGAGTGGGCTAGGCTAGGTTAGTTTGGCAGAGAGGAAGTCGCAACTACCTGAAGGGCAGTCAGAACCAAACCCTTCACAGCAGTGCCAACAAGGATCAACAGCACAAATTGCAGTGGTCCCTGGACCTTGGGAGGTCCACGTGGCAGACTGGGGGAATCTTACTGCCTTGGAGGGTGGTGCAGCCCTGGGACAGGTCACAGGGCAGTGTGGGGTCACCATCCTTGGGGAGTTTCCAAGCTCTGGCAGGACTGCCCTGATCTAGTGCAGTCCTACTCCAAGCAGGAGGTTGGACAGGAGACCTCCAGAGCTCCTTTTCACCAGCACTTCTGGGATTCTGAGTTTCATTTGCTATGAGTGGGAGCGATGTCTGTTCAGACAGCTCTCATCCCCTGTGTTCCAGGTTGGATATTGACTGTGCTCTCAGAGGTGCTTTGTGCCAAATGGATGTCCAATGGAACCCAGGATGCCAAAACCATGTTCTGCCCGCCCTGCAGGCAAGAGGTGCAGCAGCAGCAACTAGTTTGTCTTGGTGCACTTCTTTCCTAGATTTTTCTCTAGTCTGGAGTGGCTTTTCTAAATTTTGAGGATCAGAAAATGTTTGGTAGAGGTCTAAAACCCAACATGCTCAGTACATAGCAGGCATATCAGAAGTTCTTGGCCTTTCTGCACGTACTAGAATGCCTCCTGTACAGTCAGCACCTACATGTGGCAGTAATGAAATAAAATAGGGAAGAGCTGTAATGTTTTCTTTATTATTGTCCCAACAGAGATAGACTGAATGAGAGTTTTAAACCTTTAAAACTTAAAAAAAGTTTTAAACTTTTAAAACTCTAGCTGTGACTAAACTGGTGTTGACCCAAGAACCACCATTGAATAGACTTGTGTTTAAAGGAAGGATTTGGGTTGTGGTCATATTCTCTATGTTTTTGTTGGCGTGATCCAAGTACTTTCTACTTCTCTCCAAAGCTTTGATCCAGGATGTGGCCCAAGATGATGTACAGAACACCTCCATCTTCCTTCCACCATGTAATGAAGATGCTGAGGAACCAGAAAATGTTTACAAGTTTGAGGACAGTATCTTTTTCTGTGGCAGTGTGGTTTTCCACACCTGTAAGCCTTGATGTGGCCAGTGGTCTGGCATGTGGGACTGAGTGATGCCAGGCATGTGAATGAGCAGAGCCTTCTTCCATCACAAGCCAAAAGCTGAGAGCAGGGACGTGCTGTGTTAAAATTTTTTTGTGCCTGCAAGTCTCTCATCCTGCCTCTCTCCTATAGAGGGCAGGGTGCTGTGCCTCCCTGTTGGCAGCAGTTTGACTGGGAGTGGTAATGAGGTCAGCCACGCAGAAGTGGCTTGTGGTTGAGCCACAGTCCTTTAGAGACCTTTGCTACTGGCCAGCTTTCTAATCTTGTTGTTACATCCTGCCTATTTATAATTTCCTTTCCTCCTCCTCTGCCCCATATGTAAAGCAAGAGTGGATAGAGCTTATCTTGCTGTGGGCTGTTCAGACCAGAAGGGAGAGCAAAGGCATAGTTGTTTTTTTCTTTAAAAGCCTTCCAGTACTGTCCCCAGCAGAGTATGAAGCATTGCGGGTTCCAGCAGCAGTCTTTGTTAACATCACTGCAGAAGAAATCACCAAGAAAACAGAAGATAGAAGGTAATGCTGCTGCAAGCAGACTTGAAATAGTCGAGATGGGTCCTGTGTGACTGTAGTTTTTCTGTGGGGCAGGATGGCTAATGCTGCCAGCTTCACAATACCCAGGCTGATCTTTTCAGTGGAGAGGGAGGACATTTGATCCAAGCACAGCTGAGCAAGACCTACCTTGAGGAATATGGGGTATCGTTTTACAGGTGAGGAAGTTGTGCGCACAGCAGCATGGCTGCCCTTTGGGGAACTGATTGCAGAGGAAGAGAGTGGAGAAATCCAAAGTGGGGTCTGAAGGCCCTAGAAGGGAGACCACAGAGCTGTGCTCAGCACACTATGCCTGTGGCTGGACACTGTCACAGCCAAGTACTGACTTGCTGCGGAAGCTGCTGCGGCTTGGCAAGCTGACATGAACATACATTTAGACCTGTTAAGCCTTGTGCTGAGGGGCTGAAGTGAGCAGGAAAAGCACAAACTGCACTTCACTACCTGTCCTTCCCATCTGCCTGTGTCAAAGTAGAAGTGTGTCTGTGTGCCATGTTGAGATCTGCAGTTTCTGCAGTGCAGGGACCTTCTTAGTAGCTGCATGCTGAAAGGGTATAGCTCAACACGGTAGGCATTGACAGGAAAGTTTGCTCACAAAGCAGCTTCCTGGGCTATCTTTTATAGGTGTCCAGGGGACTCTTCTCAAACAGCTGAGCATTGAAGTTACAGGTGTGTCCTGTCCTTTTGGGGATATAAAGTGGTTCCTAGGTCTTTGAGCCTCATCTTGCCCCTTTTTCTCTTTTAGCCATTGCTCCTTTGTTTTAGAGGAGCTGAAGTTCCTGCCTGCTGATGAGAAGAGAAGAGATCACAAAGCCCGTTGCCTCTGGTTCCTGGACACCCTTATTAAGTTCAGCTACCTGAAAGTGATCAAGAAGAAGCGTAAGAAAGTTTTCAAGTCCTCCTCCACTTTTAAGCTACCTGCTAAAACTTGGTTTGTAATTACTGCAGTAGGAAGCAGTAAAGCTGCCCAGAATGAATTGTGATCAAATAGCTAGCTATGGCAGTTGCTTCCAGTCTGTTTCATGCTGAGGTTGAGGATCTCTGTGTTGTTGAGGGCTGTTAGATTTGCACCTGCTGGGAGATATATGTCTGATTCTTTTCAGTCTCTTTTTAAGTGCCATGCATCAGGATGGCACCATGAGATCTTTGTAGGAGACAGGGTAGCACAGGTTGGAAACTTTGAGATTCTTTCTAGTTTATCAATAGTTCTGTCCTTAAAAACATGGTTTATATTTTCACACTTTAGTCCTAAAGCAAGAAGCTGGAAACCATCAGCTCTTTCCCTCATCCAGCCTCCATATTCCAGGTGCAAGAGGCATACAGAATCATGGAATGGTAGGAGTTGGAAGGGACCTTCAGGGATAATATAGTCCAACCCCCTGCCAAAGCAGGTTTACATAGACCAGGTTGGACAGAAATGCATCCAGGTGGGTTTTGAATATCTCCTGAGAAGGAGGCTCCACAATCTCTTTGGGTGTCCTGTTCCAGTGCTCTGTCACCCTCAAAGTAAGGAAGTTTTACCTCGTGTTGAGATGGAATTTCCTGTGTTCCAGTTTGTACACAATACATCCTTTATATTTCTTTTTGTGCTTTTGAGAATGTTTTCGTCATCCTTTGCTTATTAACTCAATGTGTGGATCACAGTGATCATACCTCTGTTGTCTTCAGGATCTTTTAAAATGGCAGGAACTGCTATTCTCAAGAGGACTGCACAAAATATTTTGGTTGAGATTTTCAAGACTTGCCATCTTCCACAGAACTTTGTGTATTTGAGTCTCCTTGTCAGTGCTGAAAATGTCATTGTTAGCATTTTCAATAGCAGGTGTGTGATAGAGGAGGAAATGGCAACCCTGTCTGTAAGTATCTTCCTGCATTGCTGGAGACACAGGCATCACCCTGTAAGGCTTAGTCAAGGAGAACGTGGAAATGACTAGTCTTGGTGCTAATAGGAATTCGTTAATGTGGTTTCTGTTTTAATAATATTTTGTGACAGGACTATCTATTAAAAGGCAGGAATCTATTAAAAGAAATGTATGTTTAGGCATGGATGCATGCCTTTTAGACTGTGTAGTATTGAAGTGGGAGATGCCATTTGTAAATAAAAGAAAAGCTGTTAGGAGTTTCTCTCTGACCTGTGAAATTATGAGACCTAGAAATCAAGTGCCCAGTTTCCTTTTAGGTTCTCTGTGTTCCTGGAAAGAGGTGATAAATGTCATGGTAATAAATGTGCTATTATTATAGCTGGAGATGGGCAGTAGAAGAGAGAGTATGTGTTTCTCATTCCACTGAAAAACCCCTTTCTGTCCCAGATCCAATGGGTCCTGAATGCCCACACATTATTAGCAAGAAACTCATGAAGAATTTCACTTCACTGACCTACAACAATGGCAGGTAAGGGACTTCGTTTGCTTTGATGTTCTTGAGGCAGAGATAAAGCAGAGTTCACCTTGAAGGGCCGTGGCCAGATTATTGAGAAACCTTCTACCAAAATGGAAGATGGCAGTAGCTTCTTTTGCTTCACACCTCCAGCCCTGTGGAACATTGGGTCATGGCTGGTGATAGTGCATTTTAGGCAGTGCAGGTCTAAAATGTGACTGGTATAACCAGTGTCATGTGTGCAAAAGCAAGCCTGCACCTGTGGATTTAAATGTGCAGTTAAATTTTCACTGTGAATCGAGGCATCTGATGGACGCGTCAGCTCTTCCACCACCCCAGTGTGGGTCAGGACAGAGGTAGTACAGTGGCTAAATAATGGTGCTTTTTTTACACTCACATAATTTGATTACCGTAACAGCGGCACTCTTACATTTATCTACCTGACTTGACTTATTTGGATTCTCCATTGAAACCTACACAGACAAAACTGCGTTAAGATTTGCCCTGGTTAATTCATGCTGGGCTGACACCCGTGCCATTGCACCCATATGGATATAGGCCTAAGCCTTGCCCAGGCGTTGCCCTACCAGCGGTGACAAAGTTTGTTATGGTAAGGTAGGGTCTGGTCCTGCTGTGGAGGTCAGCTAGTAGAAACTACCACCCTCTGACTGGAGCAGAGGCTGGGAAGGTCCGGTAAGGTCCTCCTTTCCAGCAGTGTCAGAACCACTTGTGTGTTGCCTCGTGCTGTCTCACTGCAAGGAGGGCCTTGGACAGCTGTCGGAGGCTGTGTTTGGCCAGATGGCCCTTGGCTGCACCTTTAAGAAGGATGCCATTTACAACTGAGTAGTTACAAATCTGAATAAAAGTTTTCAGCAATCCTGTTGAGTGGAAGCACCAAAATGCAGGGAAGAGTGAATAGTATCCTCACACTTGCCACAGTGCCTTCTCCTCACTCAGGGAGCCCACAGCCTCTCTGCCTAGAAGAGGCATAATGCCAGTGCTCAGCTATTGCACAGCTGCACTACCATGAGCAGAGAATTTGAGTCCAAGTGGGCTAGCTCTTGTGTGAAGGCTCAGACCAGTGATGAGTGGTCAAATGCTGCCAGAGGATTGCCAGCCAGGCGTCTGGTTTGTGTGGATTGTGTATTTGAGGTGTCTTTAGCAGTTATACTGAATGCCCTCAGAACAGCATCCCTTTGCTTTCCTCTTGCAAGGAACCATCCTGCTGAAGAGTGACATGCCACTAGTTGGTGGCTTTTGTCAAGGCTACATAGTGATAAACATCCCCAGGGGCCTGCACTTCAACAGAAACAGGGGCATGTGAGGAGGACAAAGAAGCCTGTTAGGTCCCTGTGATCAGAGGTCTCTATTGCTTTTCTTTGTGTTTTTTATGGTGTCCAGGAAAAGTTAGTCATGTCTAACTGAAGCTCCAGCTCTGTCTGCACCTCATGGGCATTTTATTTTGGGTTCACTGACACTCCACATCTCATGTGTTCTCCCTCTTGCCATGCAGTGTCCAGAATTTAGTCTCTGCATCAATGAAGGCTAAAATCACAGCATACGTCATTGCATTGGCTCTGCACATTAACAACTTCCAAATAGACCTCACCGTCCTGCAGAATGACATGAAGCTCCAAGAAAGCAGGTGAGTCATTTGTCTTTGTTCATACCTGCTTGATATAGGCTGTGATCCTCCTACAGAGAGCTCCTGGAGAGCTCTGGAGCCTCTCTGGCACCTGGGTAGTACAGTGATACCTGCCAGTAAGTGTCTTTTGTTGTAGTTGGTCTCTGTCTTTTATGACTGTGGTGAAGCTTTATATACATCTCAAACTTTGAAAGGCCACTTCTTGCAAAGAGGTCCTCAGGTGCATCAAGAAGCTCTTCAGCTGTTCTCCAGGGATGGAAATGGAGGCAGGCAGCACCAAAATGGTCAGCCAGGGCAGATTCCAGGACAAGACCTATCCACTGCCAGCCACCCCTATTTCTTGCTTGACAAACCACATCGCTCTTCACCTTCCTGTCCTCTATGTCCCTTCTTCCTGCAGAGCTCCAGTTAGGTAGGGCTTAGATACTGGTCTGGGTGTAAATGCAGGCTTGTAGCTGACTGCAACAGAAAGACTAGGAACAGGGATTTTTTTTTTTTTCCTCATAATTGCACTGTGAGCCTGTAGTTGGTGTTTACCTGGAGGAATCCCAGGCTCCTGCAGCTTACCCACTCTGCGTTTGGCACTGATGAGGTTGGTTTTGTTTCTGAAATACTGATCAACTTGGGGACTTTCCAGCAAAGCATCATGGGGATGGGTTGCAGGCAGAACTGCTGGCTGTAGTATTTCACATAAGGATTTGCCAAATATGGGTCAGTGAAGCTGAATGGGTAGAAAACAGCTTGCAGAATAAGGTTCAGGACAAACAACCCTTGCTGTATTACCCTTTTGGGGGCAGTTGTTCACTAGATTTTAATTTTCCATGGAAGTATAGATGTGTTGTACACCTCCTGTTAGCTGCAAGACCTCCTTTTCCCAGCAGGTGTCAACCAGAGGCTGCTGCCAGCTCTTCTATCTCTGGCAGCTGTTTGCGCTGTACTGTCTCTGGTCCCTGTAGAATAAATCAGGAATTGAGCAGTTCCGATCAGCCAGTTCACTGTGCTTGCTGGGAAGTCTCCCAGCAAGCAGTCATCAGCTCAGCAGGCAGCTTGTTAACACTGTCTTGGAAGGGGTCAAGTGGCCCAGTTAGTGACTGTTCAGCTGTGCTCGTTAGTATCTCCCTCCTACCCTGTCCTGTTCTGTGGGACATGGTTATGCCAAGGATGCGGGCTTCCTAACTCGGTCACGTTGGTCTTCCTTAACAGGATTGCTTAGTTGCTTGTGGTTATGTGGCTGGGTAGGAACTGTGGAGGGACACAAACCTTTCACAGCAAGTGAGAAAAACATGGACTATCCTTGGATTTCTGTCTGAGGGATGTAAGGCTAAGGTCTGGTAATAGCTGGAAGTTATCAGAGCCCCTAGTCACTTGGTTTTGCAAGCTCCCTAGTCAGCCTTGACACAAAGACTTCTGATTTTGCCCCCAGTTATGCTCTTTATTCTTTGATGGGTAGTAGTGGGTGTAATAGCAGTGTTTGCTGTTGGCTTCCATCTTTTTTTTTTTTTAGCTAGGTTTAAGGAATCCACACTGTTTTCTGCAATTGACACACAGGTTTTGTTCTTAACTGCTGTACTGGAGTTGGGAACAGAGAGCATAGGATGCTGTTGAGAAAAGGGTGTACAAGGCTGGAACCTGTTGGAAAAATTGAGGAGAGACGCATAGCCCTGAGCCACCTGATGGGATGATCCTTCCTTGGAGTGGGAGATTTGACTGAAGAACCCTTCTCAAATGAATCTGTATTTAAAAGATAGTAAAATCAACTAGGATGATTCTGGGACTTGTGTGTTCTCAGGACCTCAGCTGAGGCCAGGACACCTATTTCCCTGCTAGCTTCCCTTTGGATGCACTTTTTTCTCTCTGCTGGACGAGACTCCAGGTGTGTTCTGGCTTGCAGCTTCTTACCCAAGCTCTTCACAGTGCACATCTCGGCTGAGCTCCTCTTCTTAGAGCCGAGGATGCTGAACTGTAGTGGCTAAGAGGAGATGTTCTTGCTGTACAAGGTTCCATTCATTGTGCCACACACAGGAGATAAGTGCACTGGGAAACAACCACAGGCTGCCAACGGCAGCGGCTGAACACAAATAGTGCCTGCTCCCCTCTTCCTAGGGAAGTGGAGAACAGCATTATTTTTTCTCAAGTCAGCTGCCCATTGATTAATGCAATTTAGGTTTATCATGCTCTCCTAGCTGGTGGTGCGCAGCTCAGTAGCCTCCCCAGGAAGGCTCTACCTTGTAGCCTTTGAATACTTCCAGCTTCTGTCTCCATGGTATCCTTGAGATGCAGAGAACATGTCCTGCTCACTGATGCCTCCTGGCTTCTCCCATGAGGCAAAAGTCTGTTGATTCTTTTCTGTAGTGTTACAGTACAGAAAATTTGTGCACCCCGCTGACACAGTGTTTCTCTGGTGTTTTCCAGGATGATGGACATCGCAAAGGCCATGCGGTTGAAGGTCTCCAAGGCAAAGGGGTTGCCGGGACTTGAGAATGATCAGAACCATAAGCTGGGCACGCTCTCTCTCCCCTTGCCTGTGCAGAAGGCGTCAGGGAACCAACGGAAGCGCAGGAAAATGAATTAAAATGTCCAGGAGGTCTCAGCAGAGGCAAAACAGTTAATTTCTCAACTGCCCTTCTGCACACAGCATCATGGGGATGCTTTTGTCTGTTGGATTTGGCTGTCCAGCATGAGCACATGAAACCTTGTCCTGAGGCTGGATTGGAACAGACATTCATCTCAAACTGCTTTTTTTTCTATTTATGTAGAAAAAGCTATAATAAAACCTTTTCTCTCTATAGGAGGGGAGAAAGATGTGGGTTTTGCTGGAGCAAGAGAAAACTGAAACTGCGTGTCCTCTGTTGACTACTGTCTGGTTGATTCTGTCAGCTTGTGGCCCCTTTTACCCCTTTTTCACACATGCAAGGTAGAAGGCATAGAAAGAAAGACTAAGCAAAGTGTTACACGCAACTTTTTGGTTCTGTGTATTTGTTTCTCTACCTATCCTGGCTTCTTGCTTGGAGGAGGGAGAATTCTGCTGACTCAGAGCTGGTGGCATCTTCAGAAAGCTGTGGATTCCCAGTCCTTGGGAGAGAGACTTCTGGGCTAGTTTCTCTGCATTTTCAGTCTAGTCCTGGGCTACAAGTGTCATTACAGGTGTTCAGTAAGCAAGGTTGTAGGAGTCTGGGGCTTGTGAAAAGCTGAGGGTCGCCTCTCAAAGGAAAAGCTTATGTACAACAGGAGCATGGGATGTCAAGACCAGTCTTCTCTTTGAGATGTCTTTGCTTCAGATAGTAATTAGGGTCTGGTACATCATTTTGTGATTTAAGGGTAACTCCTTACACACTTTAATGACCTGCTATTCCCAGCTCTCAATAGCAGTGACACAAACAGCCAGTTTTCTGGGTAGAGGATAATTAGCACCATGGGAATTACAGGCTGCAGGTAATCAACAGGAATGTTTTTGTCATAGAATGGCTGAGGTTGGAAGGGACCTGTGGAGGTCACCCCTGTCCAGGCCCCATGCTCAGGCAGGGCCACCCATAGCCAGGTGCCCAGGGCTGTGTCCAGATGACTTTTGAAAATCTCCAGTGATGGAAACTCCACAACCTCCCTGGGCAACCTGTGCCAGTGCTTGACCACCCTCACAGTGAAAAATGTGGTTGCTGATGTTCAGAGGAAGCCTCATGTGTTTCAGTGTGTGCCTGTTTCCTGTGGTCCTGGGCACCACTGGAAAGAGCCTGGCTTGTCCTCTTGACACTTTTCCTTCAGGTACTTACAGAGGTGGATGAGATCCCCCCAAGTCTTCTCTGCTCAAGGCTGAGCAGTCCAAGCTCTCTCAGCCTTTCCTTCTAAGAGAGGTGCTCCAGCTTCCTTCAGTATTTTAGTTGCCCTTCACTGGATTCTCTTCAATATGTCCATGTGTCTCTTGCAGTGGAGAGCCTGGAACAGGAAACGGCATTCCNTGGCTTGTCCTCTTGACACTTTTCCTTCAGGTACTTACAGAGGTGGATGAGATCCCCCCAAGTCTTCTCTGCTCAAGGCTGAGCAGTCCAAGCTCTCTCAGCCTTTCCTTCTAAGAGAGGTGCTCCAGCTTCCTTCAGTATTTTAGTTGCCCTTCACTGGATTCTCTTCAATATGTCCATGTGTCTCTTGCAGTGGAGAGCCTGGAACAGGAAACGGCATTCCCGCTGTGGCCTCACCAGTGCTGAGCAGGGGGAAAGGATCATCTCCCTCAGCCTGCTGGAGATGGTCCTCTCACTGCCACACAGGACACTTAGCCTCTGCTTCAAGGACATGTTTCTGGCTCACATTCAACTTGATGTCTGCCAGGACCACGAGGTCCCTTTCTGCCAAGCTGTTCCTGGCTGGGCCGTCTACAGCATGTCCTGGTGCATGCGGTTGCTCCTCCCCAGGTGCAGGACTCTGCACTTCCCTGTGTTGAACTTTGGAAGCTTCTGACTTCCACAGGCCTTGTTCTCAAGTCTTCAGTAGAGTGAATGTCCTTAGGGAGCTGATCTGGCAGACTATTTTTTATGGGGTTTTTTTTAAAGTTTACATTAGGATCTGGCCTTCTGCATATCAGAGCCAGCAGCTCTGACTTAGACTGGTATGAAGCACTGTTCTGAGATACATGATTGGTTTATCCTCTTCATCTAATTCTAGCTCATTGCTGCTGTGTTTCAAGTGGTTGACATAGGGCACAAGGAGGGAGCGGACATGGATCACCTAACAATGCTGTGGGTTTTTGGATGAAAAATTAACTGCTGTTGCAAAGTTGCTTCTGTGTGCCAAGGCCAGCAGCGAAGTAGGAAACAGGTGGTTGTCCAACCAGCTGAGCAAAAGCGATGCTCTTTTCTGTGATTTGGAGCCACTCGCAGCAGAGATGAGGATGTTAATTGCCTCTCTTGACATCACTGCTGTGTGCAGCAGAGCCTGTTCTGACCACTGCTGAGAGCACCATCCCCCATTCAGGGAAAATGAATGCTAATTTCGCCCAAGTGGCAGAATGACTCATCTGCAGTGGGTCTCACTATTAGCCACTGCGCTTTGGAAAGTAGCTATTCGCCTTCCCAATAAGGCAGCGGAATGCTTGCTGTGTGGAAAGAAGTGCCAGAGCAGGAGTGTGGCAGTGGGGGAAGGGAACCAGAGATCCCATCTTGGGGCCAGAGAGATGCTCCCCAGCGCTGGGCAGCGCTCGCTGGAGCTGGTAGAACAGGGCTGCAGGTGGGTCCCATGGAGGGGTACTTACCAGGTGTGAAACAGATGTGTGTAGCCCAGAGGGACTTGGAGCCCCCAGTCAAGCACACTCAGTCGTAGTCCATGTAATGGAGAGGGGAGTGTGAGTAGATGGGTTATCTCTGGGAGACAACAGGAAGGGCTGAAAGGAGAAATCCAGCAGCAGTGGGGAAAGACGCTTTGCTGGGAATGAGAGGTTTACTAGCACTCTGCTCAACTTTCCAGGGTCGGCTTACTCGAGAGCACATCCTGGATGTCCAGAGTGCAAGGCTGCGGGAGACGCTGTGCACTTCTCTCCAGAGGCATGTGTGCAGGTTGCCCTGTGGGAGACTGATGGGCATGGCAGCTACAAGTTAGAGAAGACTAGCCCTCACCAGGGCACGGTGCCACCCAGATGGGCTAGCTGGGAGCAGGAGGGCGACAGCGGTGGCTTCCTTGGACTGCTGCTGAAGGGCTCTGAGCCTGTGCTGTGAAAACACTCCCTGCCCACAGCTGCAGCCTTCACAAGCACGTGCTGGAGCCAGGCAGCGTTGGCACGCCTGAGCCAGCACAGGAGGAGATGAGGCAGCACCTATGATGGGTTGCATCGTCATCTTTGTGTGAGCGCGAGCGGGTTCCCATGGGAGCAGGGTCACTCCCATGGCTGCCAGGTTTGAAGGTGACCAGCTCTTCTCTGCTACACCCCAAGATCACTCCAGTACGTTGCTAGCGTACAGACGGCATTATAGCACTCTTGGTAAGGTGTCTGGCCACCAGACAAAAGGTTCTGTGAAATAGGCTGGGCTTAGGCTCTTTCTCACACCAAAGAGCTTGGGACTCTGTAGGACAGTTTTGGGTTGGAGTCTGCTCTTGGCAATGTTGGTATATTACCTCACAACTAGTTCCTGCACAGATGGCAGGAGGATGCGTGCAGCAGCAGCAGGAAGGCATTCAGCTTTTGCCAGTGCTGCCTTCCTGGAAATGATGAGCTCTAATTAACTCATAAGCAGACAAATGCACTCTTTGAGCAAAGCAAAATGTGAGGTCTGTGCTCTGCCAAGAAGTGGCCCTGCAGGTCATGTATGTGCACAGTAGTTTTGCACAGCATTCAGGGGCTGAAAAAGCCAGCAGAGCTCCAGCCTGCGCTCTCAGCAGGCTGCTGGGTCAGGGTGGGAAGGAGCTGGTACCTGCTGTGTCACAACGACCGCTTGAATTAGGGGTTTGCACAAGTATACCAGCAACCCACGCTGCTTCCGTTATGCTCTATAACTTATCCACTGTAGTACAAGTACATGAAGCGTTTTGTGATCAATGAATCCCAGTGAAAATTAATTACTGAGTGTCCACTGAATTCCCTCCACATAAGAACAGATTACTATTTTCTGGCTTTGTGTCTGAAAGTCCTAACTATACTGACCTGTCAGGGTCTCAAGTATATTTAACATAAAAATGAAAGATTAATTGGGAAAGCAAACTTTATTTTTGCTTTCCTTATGAAGATGAAGTTAATATGAACATTTTGATTTTTCCATAGTGATTGATAGTATAAATATTAATATTTGAAGACAATATTTAACTCTTTACTTCCAGGTCAACCTGTTGAAAGTTTAAAGACACTTGATCACGTGACCTCTTCCAGGTTTTACTCTGTATATTTGAATTAACTGCTTTCTCAAGTTCTGCAACGTGAAGTGAGTTAAACTACATGTATTCTGTGAACAATTTTCTGTCTGCCTGCTTGACAGCATGTGGATCCTCCACGGGCATTTTGCTGCCCCAAAGTGCAAAAAACACAGAATGAAGAGGATATTAAAGTTATTGTAAAGATCGCAAATCTCACTGGTTTTTGTTTGTTTGTTTGGGTTTTTTGGGGTCTGGCTGATGGGGTTAAGAAGCCTGTGGGAAGTGCCTGAACAGAGAAATGTTCTCCTCAACCCCAGGGTTCAGGCCAGTGCAGGCAGCCCCAGGCGTTACAGGTTCTTTTTCTTATTTTTGAGGTTTCAGCATTGCCTTAGAAGTATGTGCAAGTTCAGACCACTTCTGTGTGCCAGTAACCTCTGCTGTGAACAGTGTGAGCCTCCACATCTATGGCAGTTGTGCTATTATTTCCCTACAGGCATTTTCAGAGTAGTACTGAACATTTACAGGTGCTTCTGCAGGCATGCCCACCTCCTGGCAACTTCCAGCTTAAACATACCACCATGATCTTTATGTCTGTGCCAGCAGCCCAGCTCTGTCCTGACTCATTGTTTTGGTTTGGGCTGGACTGGCCCAATCAGGCAGAAGGACAGATGCTCTCTCCTGCCCTGCTTGGAAGGGAGGCAGGAGAGAGAGGAGAGGCTTAAGAGTTTAGAACCAACTAAACTACTGTAATGAAATAGTAATAATAAAATAATGAAATATATACAAAACCACATCAAACTCCCAGGATGGATCACGTCACCAGCAGGCACTGGGGAAGTCCCAGACTGGAGTGAGTGATGGATGGGAACTGGATTCCAGACCTGGATTCAGGATCGGGATCAAAGGCAGATGAACAGACTGAGTCCCCCTTGGACACCGGCCATTGAAGGACGAGACTGACCCTTTGGTCCCTCAGCTTTTATCCTGAGCGTGATGCCAATGGGATGGAACACCCTGCTGGGCAGTTTTGGGTCACCTGTCCTGTCCGCTCGTCCCTGCAGGTGGCACCCCTCTGCGCTTTTCCGCTTCCCACCCTCCAATGGGGCAAACACCAAAGTTGGCTGCCCTTGGCTGTGACAGCAACAGGCACAAGCAGGAGCCTCTCTGCATCCCGTCCCTGGGCATCAGCTGTAAACACGGGTCTCATCACTCTGGGAGTGAGCAGTTTCTGCACAACGTGCTGGTAATTTCAACGGGTAGAAGAGGCCTAGCTAAGAAGGTAAAGTTACTGAACAAAGTTGGTCCTGTTTTACCTCAAACCAGAACACTCATGTACAGACCACTCTTCCTCTCCCAGTTCTTCCATCTCTAAAGTTCCCCAAGGTCATGCTGTGGACCCATGCCTTTGCACATGAGACAGGCAGTACTGCAGAGAGCTCCAGCTACACAGAGTCTTGACTTCAAGTTCCTGCCCTGCAGCCTGAATTTTGCTTCTTGCATCCTTCCCACACACTCATTCCTCTTACCAGCTTGTGCATTCATTCCTCTCCTGCCACTTGCCCAATGATTCACTCAGGCGTGTTGTGCATTTGCACCTCTCTCACTACCAGATCTGGCTTCTTCTACTGCTCAACTCTAGCCCTGCTCCAGGACCATCCATCAAGCAAACTAACCCTGACAGCCGCTGGAGGGTGCATCTCAACTAGGAGCTATAAGCCTTCCTTCCCTGAAGTTTGTCTTCTCCCGAGTGGCACCACCACAGAAGGGCCTGCCCTGCAATGCTGTAGTGGGGCTCATCTTCCCATTTCTCTAAGTCTACTTCAGCTCAGCCACGGTCATGTCAAGAGAGACCCGTACACATCTCCTCCAGTTCTGTCCAGGGAATGGCGACTGGCAGTTTGTGCTTCAGATGTGCTGGTCTCTGAAGACTTGTGCTAGGTCAGCTTTGCCCCTGTCCTGAGGCAAACCAGGCCCTTGACCAACTCACTGACCATACAGCACTTAAATAAAACAGGCAGTCTTTTAATGGTAAATGGTTTCCTTTGGTGATGGTGGTTCAAGATGACGCCACACTGTATGCCCAGAAATAATGTATATATAGCTAGGGACAGAGATTTGCCACCTTATAATGTTGTCGCTCACCTCTGGTTTTAAACCTGCTCATGAGTGTATGAAACCCTCCAGGCTTGGGTGCAGGCTGTGTGCTTGTCAAGTGCCTCTCTGCTGGGTGGGCAGTGCTGCATCCCACAGCCTGGCAGCACGACAAGCCCCTTCTGAAAGGGTCACCCCAAAAGGCACCCTGGAAAACTTACTCAGTTTGGAAAGCAACTCAGTTACTAAAATGTAGACATCTTTTAAAATATACCACTTTATTTGTGGCAGACAGTTTTCCTGAAATGATAGAAAATAGTACTTCTCCTTCTAAAAAAAACCATAATTGGCTTGGGTCTTCTTACAGCATCGATCTGCAGAGAAGCAGCAGACTGTGCAGCACAGTTATTGCAGCTTGTAGCAGAGGAGAAATCTGTGTGGACAGCTTGTTATGCGGATGAAACAGGGAAAATCCCGATGGGAACCAACTGCCAGTTTCAGGCAGAGGATGACAAGGCAGAAACCAGTAGCTGGTCATGCAAGGTTACAGCACGCAAGCCTCCCCACAGCAAAATCCCTGAGCCTCAGGGGCCAGCAGGGGATCCCCAATGACACCCAGCTGCTCCCAGTCCCAGGGGAGCTCAGCTCCATGGGCTGGGGGACACCCTCCCTCTCCCTAGCACCTCACAGACCCAGGGGCTGCAGCCAGGGCTAGGGGGGACACTGCAGGGTGCAGGGGAAGAGCATCCGGGATTGCACAAGGCTTGTTACAGAATGCCCAGGTAAGAAACCAAATGTGGGGAACTGCAGGCATTGGCGTGGTTTGGGGAGAACAAATGTGGGAAAACAGAGGGACAAAGGGATAAAAAGTGGCCCATTGTGTGTTGGCAGGAGGCTGGTGGCCAAGGACAGATGCTGGTCTGTACATGCTGGTGCCTGACAAGCACAGTCTGTCCCAGATGTTCATCAAGCACCGTTTCTAACTATTCCCAGTGAGGTCTCTCACGTCGGTATGGGTGCCGACATCGGTGGTCTGTGGGGATCTGGGTCTGCACGGGGAGGTGAAGTGGTTTGGGAGTCCAGGCGCTCGGTCTGTCTGTCTGTCTGTCAGTGTCTCTGGCTGTCTGCCTCTCTGCTGGCGAAGCCTGCAGCCTCTGGTGGCTCCTATCTCCTGGTGCCAGAAACTGGGGAGACTGGGACCCAGGAAAGGGTACTGGGCAGACAGCATCTGCGCCGGTTGCTGGAGGAAGCCGCACTGCAGGGGGTGTGCACTCTGTGCGTGCGCACGCATCTGTCTGCCTTGATCTGTGTGCCCCTTCTGGGTCAGAATCAGCACAAACAGAGACTGAGCAAGACCAAACAGCCAACTTTGCACTGACAAAGAAACTTCAAAGCAAGTGATTCCCAAATAAAACTGCTTTTCCCATGGGGCCTGTGGCATTATTATCCGGAGCTCAGGCTGAGGAGGCCCAGGCAGGTTGCACCCCTGGTCCTGCCAGAAGTGTGTTTCATCTAAGCAACTGGTTGCTTGTAAATTACCCCAGCAGTGTTCTCAGTGGGCAAAGAGGAAGACATTAACAGCTGTTTTCGCAGCTATTTTTTATTTAGTGAGGTGGCACTGAAGTTGCAAAATCCTCCATGAAAAGGGAGTACAGTCCAGAGTCCCCATCCCTGACCTGTGAGAGCTCCCCAGTGGCAGCTCTGGAGAAAAGACAGGTGGAGAGACCAGTGAAGAAACCTCCCTCCCTGGTCAAAGAATGGTGCAGAAGATGCTTCCGTGGTTGTGGCAGCCCCCATCCACCCTGGTGGTTATGCTGGCAACCCTCTGACCACTAGTTGCCATGCAGGACACTGGGGCACCTCCTTCAACGTGAGGCCGTGCTGGGGGGTTGATCAGCATGCACTCCGTATCAAACCTGGGAAAAGGAGAAACACCCCACGCGTGGCCATGAACAGGGTGAAACGGCGCTTCCAGAGCAGCCTTGATGTTCGCCCTTCAAGGAGGAATGGGGCAGAGCAGTGCCAGCAGGTGCACAATGCTCACCATGTGACATCTGTTCAAAAATGCAAGTGCGACAGAAATGGTTGGAGAATTGAGCCAGAACATCTTGCTTTACTGTAAAAAACTACTTTCTGTAGTTTCACAGCCAACACCTCTAAGTGACTGCAGGTTCTGGGGGATGGGGCAAGAGTCTGCAGGAGAGTCAGTGCTGGGACCCCCCCAAGAATTGCTTAAAGGGAATCAGATTTGAAATTCTAATGGAGGAATCATGGGCCTATGGACATTGGAGGAGGTGCTGAGAGTCCTCTCTAGTGCACTTGACTTTCACGCGATGGGAGTCTGGAGGACCAGATGAGACCATCATCTGCCTGGGGGACCACATGTCCTAAGCTCCCTCCAGTAATGCAAGTTCTTCCAATTTTACTGTGTCCTCTCCCACACCCTGGACCAAGATTTGTGACTCAGACAGAAGAGTTGAGGTCAAATTTCTAGCTAAAAAGAACAATCCACTGAATATGGGTGACAGGGCTCTGGCTTCCCCTCCTCAGGTGTCTGCTGCAGAGGCCTGGTCTGGAGTGACCTGTTTTGAACAAGGCGCATAGTGATGAGAGTCACCGAGATCTGGGCGACAGCTGGAAGCTAAGGAAAGCTTTGCAATACCCATTAGAGGTCTGCAACTACTGCAGTACCTCTGAAGTCCATCAGGAGATATGGTCTCTCTCTAGTGGCACAAAGACGAGGGCAGCTAAATCATGCCTGGCAAAAAGAAGCACTCCAAGATTCTCTTCCCATTCACATCACTCTGGAAGCAAAAGCCTGGAGGTGGAATCTGGTGCCTAAAGCCACCCTCCTCCTTGCCAGCACAAAAGCACAATGCAGACTGGGGGTGGCTCTGGCCTTTCCTCCTCCCTCTGACTCTCACAGCCCAGGCTACAAACACCCCAGGGCTGTCCATACCACAGGGACAGCAGCACAGTACATAAACACAGCATCCAGGCTTCAAAGGACAGCAATGCTCAGGAAAATGAGCTGGCCAGGTCACAAAGCAAATGTCCCTATGCTCAGAGACATCACGAAGATGCACACTGGCTTGTCAAGGAATGATCCGATCCCCTAAGCTGGCTTTAGAGGTATCCCATGAGGAACCTTTTGGCTCCTGTTGATCTGCAATCCCCACCCACAGTGGTTCAACATGCATGTGGGGCTGGTGCCATGGATCAGCAGGGATGGAAGACTGGGTAGGGGAGCTACAAAGCAAAGCCCTCTAGCGCTCACCTAACACAGGAGCACAACAGTGGCTCCAAGGTCACAATGCACAGCATGGTGCCAGGGGCCTCACCTTTTCTTGAAGGTGAGAAGCACATTGTTTTGGATGATGCAATCCTCTGCATTTGATATTGGTCGCAAAATGGATTTCTTGGATCTCCCTTGGAAAATGAGGTTTTCCTGCACCAGGCCTTTGGCTTCATCAAAGACAGCAATCCCATAGTCCCGAAAGGACTGGATCCTGTTCTTGGTCACCTGCAAAATAAGCTTTAGATGCGATGGCCAAAGCAGAAGGACATTGTTCACATGGGTCTTTGATCAACACAAAAGCAAACCATAAGCTCTTCCAGAGGCTCACTGGCACTCCCTGGCAGTCTGGGAGCATACCAAGGGATCAGACTGGACGTGCTGTAGCCATGCACAAACAAGCTTTCCGAAGGCCTTCCACACACTACGGGTAGCCCCAGCTGGCAGCTCAGTTGCCATCAGTACTAGATGCTACCAGACCTGCAGCTGGTACCCAACACCCTGGTGAAATACAAGCACAGATGCTGCTGAATATGAACCTGCTGCTCTTCCTTGCCCTCCAGGTTTTGAATGGCTGTACTTAAGGCTGTCACTTCTTTGTATATGAAAACAGAGCACTCAGGAGTCTCCTCTTCCCAAAAAACACAAGGCTACAGCTCTCAGTCTGGAAGATCAGTTTGGTCCTTTCTCCACCTCAGATCCACAGCAAACAGCTGCTGCGACTTTCCTTGCCCAGCGTTCCCCCCACCCAGCACCGCACACCATCTCACCTGCTCGCAGGCACCTCCTGTGCTCTGCCAGTGGGCGGACAAGAAGCAACAGCAGCATGACATCCCCAGGACCTCAACAAGGACCTGTGCTCCCTGCTCTGCACCCTAAATGAACCCTGCAACATGAACTCTGCCTGTGTGCTCCAGGACACTGGACAGCTGGGACAATGGAAATTGCAACCATTTTTACCTTCTGATCCAGAGGACAAGGTTTTTCTACAGGTGTGATTTTCAGGAGGAGTCTGCAGCCCCCGCAGGACTCATGCAGGGCATTTGTCTCGGCAGGGCTTTCCGTATACTCATTTTAGGGGTCTTTCACGATGTTAAATTGCATTTACCTATCATTTTGATGCACACTGGCTTCACCTCAACAAAGAACAGAACAGAGGCAACCTTGAGCCAGGTACTAACCTTGGAAACTGGCTAGACGCTGGAAAATTGCATCTAACTTTCAAAAAAATCTAGTTCAGATGCCAGCTACCCCAGTTCTTCAGCATGGCTCATGCAGCCTGTGAATCTCCATGTGCCACCCAGTTAAATACAGGGTACAAGCCTGGGAGAAGATGGGCTTTGTTGAACATCATTGCACCAAAATGCACAGGATTCCCTTTGTTGCTCTGAGGGAAGAGAGGTCTCTGCTACAAGCCATCTGTGAATCCATTTTTGGGGAAACGATGACTGAGCTTTACCAGGCCTTAAGCATCAGACAGATGTGACGAGCCACCTGTGGATCACTGTCAAAAAGGATACAGCCTTGAGATAGGACTTGAAATTTTACTTTTTTCTTTGCTACTAAGCAATGTCATGAGCTTGCACAAGCCCTTCCCTCATGCAGTTGCCCACCTGAAAAACTGCTGCTTTCCTTCTTTCACATTCCTGTCACTGCATGCACTGAGCGCTTTGGGGCAACATGGCCAGCTCCACTGGTACATGCATGCTTTCTTGATGCATGTGAGCAATAATAAGTATGGACGCAATAATGCTGAGGCTAGGGAAGATCTCACCTCCTCCTCTTGGGCCCTAAACAGCACTTCTAAACCTCTCTTGACAGGTGACGCATGAATGTGACGCACTTCAAACCCACTAGGGATGGAAATGTCACCTTTTTCCGAGCAGTGCTCTCTAGTTTTGCACTGCTGGCTCAATTAAAAACAAATGCCTACTTAATTTGCATCTACATCTTCCCTCAGATAACTTCTGCCAACTTTGCTCCAGCCTATTCCAAATGACTGCCCATGAAAAACCTGGAGTTAAGGAGTGCTGGTGAAAATGAGCTCTAGAGTAGGTCTGTCTACAGCGCTAGGTCAGGGCAGTCCTGCCTTTGTCCTGCCAGAGCTTGGAAACTCCCCAAGGATGGTGACCCACACTGCTCTGTGACCTGTCCCAGGGCTGCACCACCCTCCAAGGCAATAAGGTTCTCCCAGTCTGCCACGTGGACCTCCCAAGGTCCAAGGACCACTGCAGCTCGTGCTGTTGATGCTTGCTGTACTGCCTGGCACTGCTGAGAAGAGCTTGGCTCTGACTGCTCTTCAGATAGCTGTGAGTTGCTGTTAGATCCCTCTTGGCCTCCTCTTTGCCAGACTAACTAAGCCCAGCTCCCTCTGCCTCCTCTCATCAGTCATGCATCCCAGCACTTGCCCATCCTGGTCACTCTGCGATGGATCCTCTCCCTTTTCTCTGCCTCCCTTTTGACCTTGAGGTCCCAAATTTGGCACAACATTTCAGATGCAGTGTCCTGATGGCAAAACAGGTGGGTGACAACTTTCTTCGACTGGCTGGATACACTTCTAATGTAGCCTGGAAATTACATCACCTCTAATCATGAGGTCCAGGATGTGATCCCGATTGTCCGTTCCTCCTACTGGCTAAGCAGGGGCCTGCTGGCTTCCCCCTCGCCCAGCGAGGGAGGGCAGCAGCAGCACGCTCTGTCTTGCCTCTGCCCCTGGCCACAGGGATGCACAAGTCAGGGCCCCCTCAGCTCTCTGCAGGACGCACCTTCATGTCTGCTGCCTGGAGCAGCTGAAGGCCACATCTGTGGTTGCCAACGATGTCGTTCTCTGCAATGATTCCCTCTCCCTTGGAGACAATGCCATGGCTGCTGTTCTCATAGATGCCATTACCATGCAGCTCCACCTGGCAGTCAGCCTCCACCAGCACACCTCCCCGGCTGTTGCAGGAAATGCTGTTATTTGCAATGCGTGTCAGCTGGCTGCTCTGCAGTACTGCCACCCCACCATCATGGTTGGCATGAATTACATTGGCGATGATGTTGAGTGCTTCACTGCTCTTGACATGCAACCCAGCAGCTGCCAGCCAAAAAGAAGAGTTATTGGTTAAGAGCTTGCAGCCTCAGTCATGACAACCACAAATGTACTTCTGTTTCTAAAAGCTACCCAGTTTCTTCTGTCACAGTATGACTTTCTGCCTGGGAGCTTAAGAACAGAAAACCACCTACCTCTGGTCTCAGCTCAGCATTTCTCCAGGGTGTCCCTGGTCTAATGGCAGTTGAGGAAGACCCTGGCAGACCCCAGTGCTGGTGGGCCAGGACAATACACCATTCTGCATGCCACCCCTTCTCCTGGAGCCCCAGAAGAGCCACAGGCCCCAAGCTCACCTCCATTGTGGTTGATGCTGTTCAACTCCACCAGTGCCACGCTGATGGGATGCCGGGCAGCCAGGTACTCCTCCTCGCTGTCAGGGTCATTCTCCCCACCGGCACCCTCCCTCTCTTCTTGGAAGCTCTCACTGCCGCCCTGACCAGGCGGGTAGTCACCAGTGTCGTCATTGCGGCAGAACACTGCCACCCCATAGATGCTGTTGTGGCTGATCTGGTTGTTGATGAGGTGTGGGAGGCTGGAGGACATCATCCACACACCGCAGCCCTTGTTGCCTGCAGAGCGGAGCAGCATAGCCCACCAACTCAGCAGTGCTTGGAGACCGCCAGCCTTGCCCCAAAGTGGCTGGTAGCCCATGTGCGGTGCAGGTGGGATGGAAGATATCCTCTTTGAGCCTATAAGTAGGCTAACCCTACATGTCAGGCACTCAAAGAGACACTTTGGCCATGACTTAGTCCTGCTGGGCTGACTCCAGTCAGTAAGCTCAGTGCCTTCGTTTCCCCACCTCTGTCCTGGCACTGTCTACGTTCTGACCCCTGCTCAAATCCCCCAGCTTAACTCATGCGACCAGGAGGTGAACCCCCACTGCCCCAGGGCTCTGCAGGATAGCCAGGCACAGCCCTGTCCGCTGGCCCCATGCACAGGTAGCTTCGCCGCAGATGAGCAGCCACAGTGCTGGAAGCCCATGGCCCCTGGTCTCTCCTCCTCCAGTACTGGGAGTCTCCGGGGCCAGGGGGCAAGCAGCTCCCAGAGCACCGAGCTGGGCTCCCCCTTGGGGGCCCTGGTGTATTCTCCAGTGTCTGTCACAGGCCGAGCTGCAGCTTTGCTACTCTCAGGGTGGCTGAGCCCTACAATCACCCTCCTCCTGCCCTGGCCACTGCTGTTCCAGAAGCCTCTGGGACCTCCTGGCCCGTGTGCCTTGCCCTCTCTACAAGAGGCTGACACTGGCCACCAGCACTACTGGCCACCACTGCCTCCAGCATTACTAGTGGGACAGACAGACGCACAAAAAGCCATGCTACATGACTGCCTGCATCCTGTCTCTGTCCTAAACAGGCACCCACCGCAGCTCTGAAGCGCACTGGAGGCAGACAGCACCCTGGCAAGCCCAAGAGCACGGGGATACAGGGTAGAAGGCAAGAATCCTCCTCCACCCAAGCTTTCTTCCTTACCGTAAATGGCGTTTCCTTCGATGAGGCCCTTCCCACGCTCACCCACCACCACACCGTCCGAGTAGCCGCAGGAGATGAGGTTGTTCCTAAGGACGGGGTTGCCCCCATGGCGGATGTCTGCCCCGCCCCACTGGTTCTCGCAGATGATATTCCCTAGGGCCAGGCAGGGAGGACAAGGTGACTACATGGGCTTCCTGCCCACAGAAGAGCAAGGAGACCTGGCAAGCAGAGACCTGGCCCCACCCAGTTCCCATTGCCTGCAGCAGAACCCAAGCCTCAGGAGCTTTCCCATTCCCCCGTCCCGCTGGCAATGCCCTCCTGCACAGGACACTGGTCATTAGCAGTCCTGGTAGCCACCACCTCCCTGTCCTCTGAGGTACAGGGCAGAGTTGGAAACCTCTTGGAGGTTCCACGACAGCAGGAAAACATCATTGAAAGCTTTAGCTTATACATTGGATAGTAAAATGAGGGGAAAAAATCAGTCCATATGGCAGATTGCTCTGGAGCACAGTTCTATGTTCCAGCTGCACCAGAGACAAAGGGAATAATTTGGAGAACACACCACGTAAAGACATGTTCCCTCCATCAACAGCAGAAATGCCAACTAGAAAATGCAAACCAGGGAATTATTGCACTTATGTCACCCAAGAACTGCAACAAGACAAATTTTGCATTCAGACAGACAGAGGCTTAAAGACAGGAACAAACAGGGCACACCACCATCTTCATTCCCATACCTGTGATTTGGCCTCTCCCATTCTCATTCACTGCTATTCCAGCAGCCAGTCCCTGGAAAATGTGGTTCCCACTGAGGCAGGAGAAGAAAAGAAAGTTAGCAGCAGCAGTGTCACCTACTCATGGTTTGCACTGATGCCAGCGCAGCAGGTCTCTGCAGAGGCACTGGTGTCCCTGGCTGGCTACTTGTCACTGCCTGTTTCCTGTGCCCAGCAGCAACTGCTGGGCATGGAGCAGCTGCCCAGCGAAGTGCAGCGAGAGGGAAGCACAGTGGTGAATGTACATGCAAAGCAGAGTCGAGCAACTGACAGCCAAATCGCTTTTTCAAGGACGTGAATAATACAGAAGAGGCACGGAGAAATCCGTGTCAGAAAGAGCATACAAAGAGCAGGAGGTGCTCATGAACACCCAAATGGCCACCAGGTCAGACTAGTCATCCCGTCTCCAGGAGTGGCCAGCCACAGGGAACATATGGACAGGGAGAACCAAGTGCTGCCTCCTGCAGCCCGGCCTCTCTGCCCCGCTGGCTACCTGCACCCACAGTTACCCCCACCCCTGAGATGGACTTTCCTTCTCTTCAGGATTGAGCTCCCTCCTCTGCAAACCACCCTGCACGCTTGGCTCTGCCAGCACTACGCAGCACACCCTGTGGGGAGGCAGGTCACGCACTGCTAGCAGCCTCCGCCTCCCTTCTCCTGTGGCTAGTGGAGAGCAGGGGGCTCTGTGCTGCAGACCCCTGTGCCCCCATGGAAAAGCACAGGCGAAACAACACATAGCAGCCAAACCCCACCTAGGTGGATGCTGCAAAGGAGTTTGTGAGGTCTTTAGCCTGTTTCCCCCATCCTGCCCACCCCAGGGAGGAGGGGAGAGGCTCTATCAGCCATGGGATGGCTGCTCCAGGCATGATCTAAGCATGGAAGCCAGTGGGCAGACGGTGATCATGGTTGATACTGGAAAACATTAAACATGGTGGCAGGAGCAGAGGCAGTGCTGTGCTGGGAACAATGGCTTGGAAAGCACATGTGGGCTTCATCGCACCTGAGTAGAGGTGTCAACTGCTTAGCTCCCACACAGGGAGCCTGTCAGGAAGAACAAAGTCCAGGAGCCCCAAGCCCACCACTAGCTCTTCCTCCACAACATGACCCCAGATCTTCTGAGGTTCAGAGTGGGAGAGCAATCATGTTGGTCATGAAGAAGAAACACCAATCAAGTGCAGTGCCTGGCACAGATTCTGCCCCAGCACCCACCCAGGAGCGCCCCCTGGAGACATCTCCACTCCCCCCAAACTGCGAAGGGAGTGGAGAAGCTTCTGCAGCAGCAAACCGGGGTGGGAAAGCAGCACCTGTGACATGCAATCACCAGTGACACATCATCACCAGTGCTGGCTGGGGGTAGAGGGGTGGGCACAGCACTTCACGCTGCTGTCCTGCTGACAGGGACAAGTGCAGGCAGAGCAGGGGCCGCGCTGCCTTGCCGGCAGCTAGTGCCTCTGCCGACCTCAGCTGCCGCGGCACAGCGGCCCCTTCCCCTGCAGCTGCCTGCTCAGGCATGGCAACTTGGTCTGGCCGCCCTGCCACAGCAGCACAGGCTATCAGTGGCACCCAAAGAATGGGAAACTGCTCGTGGGCTGCAGGACCTGATGCAACACACACACCTGCCTCTGGAAAGAGGGGCCAAGTGAGAACAGTGCACAAGATGCCTGTACTTGAAATCCACGATTGCACCAGCAGCTCTGAGGGTAAGGAGGAAGAGAAGCCATGAAAGTATCTCAGAGGCAATTCCCCAGCAACACAAGGCAAGGGCTCTCACCTGACCAAGTCCCACCGCTGCAGGTCGGTGCCCTCCAGTGTTTCTCTCACCAGCTTAGGGGAGCAGGCAGTATCACACTTGGCACCTTCCAGCCTTGGCCTCGGTAGAGCAGGAGCGCCATCTTACCCAAACAGCTTTTTAGCTGCTGCAGAGGGTACCTTGGACTGGAAGACGTACATGCCCAAGAGCCTGTATCATGCTTAAAAATGGTACTCCGCACCCATGCTACTGGCACACTTCCAAGAAGGACATCCGCTACTTTCTGCACAGAATCTCTCACAATGCCCCACCGAAACCTGTCCACCAGCCAGGCAGCAACACAGGATGGAGCTGGGCTTGCAGGTCTCAGGAATGGGGCAAATATTATTCTGTTTCCAGCTGTGGAAAAGACACCCAGCAAAAGACATTACTCCTATCATAAATATCACCCTTCTGCCAGCCCTGCCCACCCACAGCTGCACACGCCATCCTGCTGGTGAGACCCAGCTGCGCCACCAGCCCCCACTGAGCCCCATCCGCAGCACAGCTACACGTGGCACCACTGGGCCAGCGCTGGTGTACGCAGCCATGGCTGCCACTGGAGCCTGCCTCAAGCCAGCGCAGATGAAAGGCAGCACAGAGCAGCACGCAGGAGTGGAGCAGAGGGTCTCCTCCAAAACAGGCACCTGGTCAGGAGAAAACAGGGGTCTTCCCACTGAGCTTCCTCTCTGCCTCCTCCCTGTCACCCTCTACATGCCAGCAAGCACAGCTGGTCATATATCAGTCCCGAGGTGCAAGTTGCAAATGATGTTGCGAGAAAGTACAGAGGGAAGGATATCTAGTGAATCTCTACATTCCACAGTGTTTCCTCTGCACTGCTGGGCTCTGCCATTACAACACCACTTTTCTCAGAAATCAGTCTGTCTCTGAGACCGCACTTTCATAATCCCTTGTTGGAAAGCCCGGCGCTGAACCCTGTGTTTTCAGGGCTGGTACATCTTGTATAGACTTCTCCTCTCCAGGTCCCAATCTACACCAAGTGCCTCAGTGGAGCTGCCTACGAGAAGTTGTTTTCATTAGGTCTGCAGGGCTCGAGGTGGAAGCATTGTTTATCATCAACACTTCCAGCATGTGTACTCACATCCTAGCTACAGGGCTGATCCAGGGCAACCATTTTCTTCCCTTTGTGCCCCACTCTGCTCTATAGCACTGCGATAAGTTGTCACACACCTATTCCTTGTCACCCAAGGCATAGTGAGAGGTGGGAAAGGGTGGCAGCACAGATGAGATGCCCCTCACATCCCCAACCAATACTGTGCTCCAGCTGTGGGGCTCATTTCTGGGTTCTTTGCTACCAGTTGATACCGCCAGGTAAATCTGGTGGCCTCGACCTGAAGAAAGCCTGCCAGACACCAACACTAACATCTAAACCGAATGGTATTAAACACACAGAAGTCACTTGCTCCAAGTGTTTAAAGCAGAAAGATGAATTGGAGTAACAATGATTGGAGTGGCAAAGTCCACTTCCCCTTTTCCTGCAAAAAGCCCCTTGACATGTTTCAGTTATTCATCTTGAGCACAGCCTGCATCCGACTTAGAACTAGGGAGAAAACCTAGCATTGGCACTTGGCAGAGACCTGGGTGCAGCAAAGAGATAGAAGGAAGTCACAGAAAGGCACTAGTCCACCATGGTCCTATTTCTAGTCTATGGTGGGGATAGAAAAAAAGAGTGTGCACAGTGGGAGGAATAACTCTTAACAGAAGGAGGAGAGAGAGAGGTCAGTGCTAGCTAACATACCTCACAGCAGGGTTTCCATTATACAGAATATAAATGCCAGCTTCTTTATTCCCATAGATCTGATTGCTACGGATGATGCCTTTTCCGCTGCCAACGATGACAATGCCTGAGCGAAGGCCGCTGTGTATCTTATTGCACTACAGGTTTATTTTTGCACGTATAGAGAAAATAAAAACAAAAGGAAGGAAGGTCATTCATAAAAGTGAGCAAGAGGAGACAGGGAGACAGCAACCACAGAGAAAAGCAACAGCTCCCAACCCTGCTGGGGAAAAGGGCAGAGGGTAATTAATCCAGCTGCCAAGAAATCACTCCCAAATGGTCAAGACACACTTAATTTTTACTTTTCTTTGGGGTTCTACTACACAATGCCCGATTTCCCTTCCCATCATGCCTGCAGCCTCTTCCTCCAGCAGCTCCTGCTGCCATCTCCAAGGGCTGCCCTGGACCTGGTGACGCTTTGTTCCCCACAGCCCATCTGACACTGGGCAGGCCTGCTGGGGCTGCAGGTCCAACACCTCCCCAGGGCCACCAAGGGAAAAACCCTTGGTGGCACCCTGTAGTAGCTGAAGGCAGAAGTCCAAGTTGGGGGCTCAGTGTTACAGCGTGGTGCCTTTTCTCAAGCTGCTAAACAGCACTTTGCACAGCCTGAATGATTGCTGTCAACAGCCACACAGTTGCCTCGCTCTACAGGGGTCAGCATCTGCTGTGAGGACTGCAGTACACTGGGACCCTCTGAGCAGGACAGCAGTCACAGCCTGGTATCTCATGGCGTGGCAGGGTAGGAATCATCAATACCAGGCAAAGCAATGAACAGCAACTCAAAGCTGCAACTGGGGCCAGACATGGCCTGCAACTCCATGGCTGAGCTGCCACCTCCTCCTCCACAGGGCTGCAGCTCTGCCTGCCCCATGTCCAGTGCAGAGCTCACATGGAGAGCTTGGTGCAGCCACAGGGTCACTCGGATGGCAGTTTGTATCTAACTCTGCCTCCCCCTGCACAGTGAGGCCCCGGTTCCTTCAAGGATAACTACAGATAAGTGTTCAGTAAACAGGGCCAAGGTCATGGGCTGCACAGCTGGAGACACTACTGATTTGGAGGAAAAGCCATGTCACTGGAGGTGGCTGCTGCTCCCTCCCTGGCAGAGGCTGAGCAGAGAGCTGAGACCCTCCACCAAGTCCCAGGGTAGACAACATAAATCCCAGTGTGGGAGAAACAATTTACAGTACAGTGCCGATTTACTACATTGCTTGCACAAGTTCACACAGGGGTGTTTATTTGGTACGGGAACATCCCCCTACCCTCTCCTCAATGTACAGCAATTTTAAGACACATACTATCAAATAAAGCAGGAGACCATGAATGTACCATCAGGTAGCACTCTGCTATGCCTTGCCCTTGGGGTTAGCTAAAACTTAAGAAACAGGCTGAAGGGCAAAATCTAGCAGAAAGGTCAGTGTTTTCTGTACTGTGAGACAGATCCCTGCTGCCCCTCGGAGAGAAACAGCATGTGAGAGAAAGAGCGTGCTGCCCTCCAGCATGTCTTAGAGGGGTACGTACCAGAACAAGGGGGTTGGCTCCCTTACGAATGTCCACTCCTGCCTCAGAGTTTGAATGGATGTTGTTGTCTGCAATGAGCCCTCCTGCCGACAGGCGCAGGAATATCCCTGATGCTTTGCAATGGTGGATGTCATTCCTCAGCATGATAACCTGCAGGAAAGAGAAGCACCTGTAGCTGCAGTTAGAAGGACGAGGAAGAGGACATGACCAAAGGATATAGCTCTCCCTTCTGCAACCTCTGTACAACTACGACCTCTCTCCCTCTCCCGCAACCACCACTCATAGTACCTCCCTGCTATGGGCAGTCCCCATTTTCATCGGCATCCTTTTTGTACACAGCCAGCAACAGTCTGCTTCCTGACTCTGCTGCACCAAGCTGCTGCTCAGAGGCAACATGTCAAATGCTGTAGAGCCTCCCATGAATCTCCCGTGAAACCGACTGGGCCACTGTGCTACAGCACACATGCTCAGCACACAATCTGTCCATCGCCTTGCACCTTCAGAATAAAGATCCTGCTATTTGGGAGCAGAAATGGCCCAGCCAGCAAACTGAAGTCACTGACACTACTAATAACAACCTAGTTTCCTCTAATCAAATAAGTAGCTAAATATTTACACAGGAGTAATCTTTAATATTTTCCAGCCAAACAAAATAATGTCTTAAATCCATGTCTTAGGAGTGTTAAGAAATAATGCACAAATTACTTTTGCATATCCCACTTCAATGAGCAACACAGATCAGAAGGTAATTAAATTATACTTTCTTTTATTTGCTCATTCCAGAAAGATGCTTCATTCAATCTCTCAACTAAACATAGAGCTCAGCAGGGCTTGACAGCTGTCTGTCTTCGTCAGTCATGCCTGGCTGCCCAGGGAGGCAGCTACAGGATGTAAGAAACAGGCGCCTGCTCCAGCTGGGTCCCATACACCAGACCCTGGCCCAGGCTTGCACTGCACCAGAGGGTCCTGGCTGTGCAACGACATTGAGTCCTTGCCAGCTCTACCGTGTTCCCACTCTGCATTGCACCCACCTTGCTCCCATCTCACAGCCAAGCATTTTATGGTCTCCCATTGCCTGGTGCTCTGACACCCAGCTCTCGGCAAGAGCCTCCAGGCTAATTCTTAGCCCAGCAGCTCCGAGGGGCCGAGTAGAACAGCGAAGCCACTCGAGGTGTCTCTGGTCCGTGCTCCCTGCAGGCCTGCTCCCACTCTGCATTGGTGGGGTTGCTTTCAGGAGGGCACTGCTGGTACAGGTACCCCTTGGAAAGAAAGGAGTTGTCCTCCACTGCCAAGAAGCAAAGTGTTTCTGCAAGGCACAGGCAACAGCACTCTGCAGTCCTTCTGTGGGGACTGCAGATGGGCAGCTAGCACTATCACAGCAAAGCCCTTTCCCAGAACAGGATGGAAAAACATTCCCCTTCCTCCCCCTGCACAAAACTTTCATTTGCGGTCTTTTAAAGATAGACTGAAAAATGGGCCTAAATCCTGGGCTGCCCCAACCAAGCAGTGGGGATGGTCTCACTCTGGGCAGGCGGCTGAACAAGAGCCTCCCGAGTGCCCCCTGGACACTGCCAGCGCTGGGGATTTTGGCAATGTGGTTCTCCCCTGAGTCCTCGCCAACACAGTCTGGTCCGAAGAGGAGCACAGGCACAGAGGTGGAGAGCTCTTGGCAAGCACAGGGTTAGATGACGCTGTACTGAGGGGAAAGCTCAGTTCAGCCTCCAGCACATGTCCCCTGCCTCCTTACACCCCATCTCTGCCTGCAGGAGGCACTCACCCCTGCAGGCTCTCCTGAAGCAGCCAGGACTGACCATGGTAAAGGGCAAGACAAGGGGTTGACACTACAGTTCCCCGGTCACTGCATTTGTGGTATGGGCTGTGCTGGGAGCAGCAAAGGTGAATAACCAGCAGCACTTTTACAGGGAGAGAGGCAGAGCAGGCCTGACTACATGACCGCAGCATGCCACTGAGCTAATGCCTGCAATTGCAGTTATGTTACTGCATGCAGAAACCAGGTGGTTGCAAGTGACCTGCCTTTTGTTTGAGCTGGTTAACCCAAGCCATGCATAGGAAAGGAGCTGGTGGAGCAGAAGGGAGAGGGAAAAGGGCTCGCAGCAGTCTTCACAGCACCTTACTGTTTTGTATGCAGCGCACTGCATAGGTCAGATCCCTGAAGATGCTTCCTTCCAGCTTTGCTTGCCCTCGTGAATAAATGAATATTCCTCCCTTCCCATCCCTGAAAAGGCACTGTCGGATGATGCAGCCTTGCAGAGAGTTGGCCAAAGACTGGGCCTCCTTGTCCTGCTGCAGCTCCTGCTGCAGAGACTTGAGCTTAAGGTCCCTTTGAAGGGTGTGCAGTCTGTTGCTTTGAAACCTGCTGTCCATAATGTCAGCAAGCGTGTGACTCAGGCTGTGGGCTTGATAGGGCAGTTTGTACGAAGCCTGAGCATCCTCTTCATTGTCACTGTGTAAGTCACTGTCACTGGAGTTTGAGTGGAGGGCTGGGTACTCCTCCTCCTCCTTTGCGGCTTGCAGGTTCTCTCCAAATTCAGTGTCCTCCTGGGCTGAGTCAACCAGGACTTGAGCACCTGCAGTGGAGAGGAAGCTGCTTCGTTCTTCACCTACAATAATCTCACACGTTCTCACTGGCCCCAGCTGCGATTCCTCCCAACCATCCCGTCTGGCCACAGGGCAGCTGGCCGGGTCAGACTCCCACGTGGACGCTGTGCAGGATTTGGCCAGCATGGCCAGGTGCTTGCAGGCCCAGTTGTGGTCAGAGCTCGGGCAGCCCTCCACAGTCACAGAGACGTTCTCACTGCCAGTGAATTCACAGTTCTCCAGGATGCAGAGGGCCACACTGCGGAGGTGGATGCTGGCCTGGCTAAAGGTGCAGAACTTCACCTGGCACGTCCCTGGTGCCTGGATCTGCAGCTGCCCACTTTCGAAGTTGCAATTGTCAAACTGGACATAACCTGAGGTTGTCTGGAGAGTAAGCACAAGGCAAGATCATTGCACAAGGAAAGAAAAAGCAGTCCTGAACACACTGTGAGGTCATTCCACAGCAAACAAGTTCACGCTCACAAACACAATATGCGTTCAGGTGTCACCAATGTAACGCGCTCACACAGGCACAGATGCAGTGCTGCCAGTGACTTAGCAAGTATCTTGCACCTACTGGCTTTCTTCCCTACCAGCAATGTTTCCTTAACTTAGAATCCTTCCCAGGATAGGGCAGCCACAGCTTCTCTGGGCAACCTGTTCCAGTGTCTCACCACCCTCGCTGTAAAGAATTTCTTCCTAATATCTATCCTAAATCTACCTTCTTCCAGTTTAAAACCATCACTATGAAGGTAGTAAGGCACTGGAACAGGTTGCCCAGAGAACCTATGGAGGCCCCATAGCTGGAGGTGTTCAATGTCAGGTTAGACAAGGTTTGGAGCACCCTGGTCTAGTGGGAGGTGTCCTTGTCCATGGCAGGGGGTTTGGAACTAGATGGTCTTTAAGGTTCCTTCCAACCTAAACCATTCTAAGATCACCTCTTCTTCTATCACTACATTCCCTGTCCACCTTTCCTATAGGCCGCCTTTAGGGATGGGAAGGGGCTCTAAGGTCTCTGCTCTTCTCTTCTCCAGGCTGAACACCCCCAACTCTCCCAGCCTGTCCTCCCAGAAGAGGGGCTCCAGCCCTCCCAGCATCTCCGGGGCCTCCTCTGGACCCACTCCAGAGGTCCACATCCTACTGCTGTTGGGGGCCCCAGGGCTTGACACAGTATTCCAGGTGGGGTCTCCCCAGAGCGAAGCAGAGGGGCAGAATCCCCTCCCTCGCCCTGCTGGCCACACTGCTGGGGATGCAGCCCAGGGGGCAGTTGGCCTTCTGGGCTGCGAGTGCACATTGCCTGATCATGGTGAGCTTCTCACCCACCAACACCCCCAAATCCCTCTCCTCAGGGCTGCTCTCCAGCGATTCTTTGCCCAGCCTGGATTTGTACATGGGATTGCCCTGATCCACATGCAGGACCTTGCACTTGGCCTTGTTGAACTTCATGAGGTTTGCTTGAGCCCACATCTCCAGCCTGTCCAGGTCCCTCTGGATGGCATGCATTCCCTCCAGCGTGTCGACTCCTCCACACAGCTTGGTGTCATCAGCAAACGTGCTGAGGGTGCACTCAATGCCAACATCCATGTCGCCAACAAAGATGTTAAACAGCACCTGTCCCAGTATCGACCCCTCGAGCACCACTCGTCACTGGTCTCCACGACAACTTCCCTGCCGAGACACAGCTTTGCAGCCACACATGGGAGCAGGCAGGGCCTGTACGTGCCAAGATCACTAAAACTTAGCAATGCTCCCTACACAGAAGAGTCTGCCACCTTCAGAGAAGTGTATTTGCCAGCTGGCATCGTTAATGGACTCAAAGGCTTACTGGGTGAATCAGCAGGTAAGATGTCTTAAACAGTGCCCGGTTGGCCTGGAGAGCTACAATTCTACCTGGAGCCAACAGCATCCTTGGTGGAAGGATGCTATGCCCATAAGGTGTCAAGTGTGAAGCAAAACAGATGAAAATTTGTGCCATACTGCTGCACAGGCATTATGTTGTGACACTGCAGTAGGAGAGACACCATCAGTTCCTTGCTCCCTGGCTGTGGTTTCCCATCTGACCAGCTAGCACATGCAGAACTGTGAGCCACCCCTGCCATGGCCTTCCTGCTGTGCTAGGCAATGCACATAGCAATTTACAGGTGCTGGCAAACCACCAGGATGACTGTGCATGGCCAAATATCTATCTCCTGCCCAGGCCTGTGCTTACCTACAGAAAAGTCCAACAGAAATGCAACCAGGTACAGAGGAGCCAGGTCAGAAAGGCTAAGTAGCATGCTTGGAATTTCACGGTGCTCTTCATTTCACTAGGATCTCCTAAATCATTACTTTCTCTCCCAGATTATCCCTCAATTGCCTAGTGCACCACGTTAAAAGCAGACAGACCAAGAGCTTATGTCAGGCGAGCTGGGGCAATTTTACTGAGATTTTCAGAGTTTGCAGCCAACACACCGTCCCAACATTTGTTTTCAGCCTTGAACACTCTCAGCAGTGGTCATACTGCAAACAGGTTTTGAAATGCATTTCTTTGTACCCAAAAACAACCACATAGAAATCCCTTCCAACTGCTAGCCTGCTCCAGACTGAGCTTCCTTTTTTTTAAATTAAAAAAAGCTAATTAAAAGGGACAGAATCAAACCAGCTTCTGAGAGGCTGCTTGTGAAAGCCCTTCTGAAACTGCACCTCATAGGGCTTTAATGACTGCCAGAAGGATTGGCCTAAATTTGCTTTTTTTAATTTGTTTTTCATTGACAGATTTGGGAGGAAACACTCTCATTCCACTGACAGCTGCCGAAGGGCTGGCTGTACTACCACCCCACTGTGCACGGAGACCAGAGTGACAGCCTGAACGGTGAAATGCAGCCACATGGACCAGCCAAATGCAGGAGACACCACTGAGCAAGACACGACATATTTGCTTCAGCAAACCGACACGTGGTCATGGACAAACAGGGACTTTCTCACCAGATTTGCCACTCAGTTTTCCCACCGCATGGCGGTGTATTATCTTTCTCCTGAGGACTTTCAGATTGATTAAGTAAAACACGTCACATATTAAAATGGCAAAAAGGAAAAGAAACCATAAATTATAACTAATGATAGGCTGACTCATTATGAGGAAGGTCTTGTTTCCGGAGGCACAGCCCACAGGTGCAGCACTCGCACTGGGCACATCCCGCTCTGGAGCAGTCAGTGGCTGTCCATGGGGACCAAAATGATGGACCATAGCAGCAGGGCTGGGCCTGTGATCCCATGTCCTGTCTTAAGGCCCAGAGAAGACCTTGGGCATCCCGGCAGAGCGCTCCCAGCCCAGGCTGAGAGCAGAGTGCACATCAGCGGTGACCAGTTTTTGGGGCAGTGGGTCTGCTGTAGAGCACACTACACCAGCTCCGAGAGGGAGAGCCTGCTCCTGGGAGTGCCTCTTGCACATCCAGCCTCTTGGGTCACTCATGCCTTGCCACACGGGCAGTCAGAAAGGTGGCTGGTGAGAAGGGGAAAATCACTGAACAAAAGAAAACGCCTGACAGCCTGGGAACTGGGAGCGAGAAACATCCTTGAGGAGTGCAGCTGCATCTCTGAGTTGCAGCTGTGTACTGAGAAACCAGAGACATCCTGAGATATCACCTTAACTGCAAAAAACCAAGGGACTGTAGTGGCAACGTATCATCTGGAAAAGTCTAGAAAAGTAAAATTGCCCTAAAAGAACAAAAACATCATCATCTATTGGCTGTTCCAGGTGAAAAAGAGAAATTAACAGCATCTCTTGATTGCTCAAAGTGGTGGTACACTACACTCTCTTAAAACAGACTTAATCATTATCCAAAATGGAGCCACTCTCTCTGAGAACATCCCATCCTGCATGTACTTCTCCCTTTTTCTAAACCAGCTGAACTCTCTGCACCAACCTGCTATGAGATCTTGGACTGTGGCCGGGGATGCCCAGCTGACGCCAGACTGTGACATGGGGTGTCTTTGATGCGAGACTTCGTTATCTTGCTGGTCCCCTTTGGCCCCACTTTTGGGGTTGGGCTGGTTTGTCTGCCTGCCTCTGGGACGGCTGGGTGCCCCTCTGGGATGCTGTTAACGGATGCACCCACCACCAAGAGAACAGCACTGTAGTTCAGGCATCACTGACAAGCAGCCCTGACTGAAGCCAGCCCTGCTGTGCAAACCGTGAGAAGGGTGCCAGGATCTCCTCGGGGACTAAGGCGTCTACGCCTTGTCTCATCAGAAACTAACAGTGCCAGCCTGAGCTGGCATTCGGTTAAAGTAGAACTTTTAGTTTTTAGACAAAGCTAAAACTACGACAGCTGCACACCTGCACAAACACCAAAGGGGGGGTGTTGATTACAAGTCCATCACTTGACACTATAAATATCCGTAGCCCCCTGAGCCCACTGAGCTCTCCTGCATGGCAGCGGGCTGCATGGCGGCGACCTCCCTTGAGCAGGGATGCCTCTCAAGGTTACTCCCTGAGGCTGAGAGAGCCCTTACCCGGCATCTGACACCTCTAATGAGATAAGCAACATTTTACGTTAGGCCTAAAAATATATTGTGTGCTAGTGACATTTATATATCCAGTTTAACTATTAGAAGTGCAGTAATTAGTAGACTGTTTGACCACCACCTATATTATCATTTAAATCACTGTCAAATTGGTGTCAAATCGGTGTTTCATTACCATTCAACTTTTGCTTAATCATCATCTGATTACCATGTAATTATTATTTAATCGTCAATTAATTATAATTTGTTCATCATTTAACCATTAATAAAACCTTTTTAGTTTATCCCACAACAATGACCTCTCTTAATAATTTACCTGTGACAGACGGTTTGGCCCTTTCAGAAGTCTGTCTAATTCTCTTGATACTTGTATTATATTTCCATATAAGTAATGTACCATCAGGGTGTCTGCTGTAGTATTGGTGGTAAGTTGCAGTAACCTGTAATAGTATTTATGCACTTGTTTCCTGCTGTTATTGTTTGCTGCTATAATATTAGTTGTTGCTATATGATTCATTGTTTCTGTTACTGATTGCTGCCGTACTATTGATTGATACCATATCATTGATTGCTGGTAGTGATTTGTAATAGCCTGAAAGAGATATATATTTGCTTAATTAATCAAAGGCATTTTTGCTAGCAGCAATCTGTGTTGCATGGGTGGCAATCTGTAATCAAATGGAGACACTCAGAGGAAAAGCTACCCAGCCTCCACGCGTCAGGGAGTCCCACGACCCCCTGGTCATGCTCTCCAGGTGCCCACAGACCAGGGAACCCCCTCGGTCGTGACATGTGAGTGTCCTTGCCATCCCCACCACCCCCGCTCGGCCGGGCCTCACCTTGTAGAGCACGGAGGTGAAGCGGGCCGGCATGAAGACCACGTTGCAGAGGCGGGCGGTGGGGCAGTGCTGGTCGATGCTCGCCAGCAGTGCCACGTCCCCCAGCTTGCCCTGCCCCACAACCTCCACAGGGACCTTCAGCAGCACTTCGCTCTGCTCCTCATGCACGCCGGGCAGCAGCACGAGGCGGTCGTAGGGGCTGGCAGCGGCCAGGGCGGCCCGGAGGCTGCCAAACTCAGCGCCTGCACCGACACAGAGCCGGCGCCGGCCCTTCCGCCTCCGGAACAGGGAGAGGCAGTTGGAGGAGTCCAGGTCCTGCATGGTTTTGGTCCAGGTTTTGGAGGCCAGGTAGTGCTGTTTGAAGGCCTCTCTCCAGGACGGCGGCTCCACACCGGGCTGGTTGGGCCAGTTGGGGTGTCTGTGCTCGAGGCAGCCCAGGCAGAGCTGCCGCCAGCGCGTTTTATCCAGGCTGAGGACGAGCTCACGCCAGGCCCTGCAGACCAGGCTACAGCGGCCCAGGTCAGGGAGGCGCAGGTAGGAGAAGATGAGCTGCCACAGCTCCACTGGCAGGCCACCGACCTCCATCAGCACCTGCAAAGGACAGGACACAGCGTCAGCGGTGAGCCCGGAGAGCTGCTGGGGCACGGTGGGCAAGGCAAGGCTCAGCCAGGGCAGCGACACCCTGGGGACATACAGGTCCCCACTGGACACCTCTCTGGGGACAGAGCTGTACAGAAGCAGGCCCAGAGTTACAGACCACAATGTGTCCAGCAGAGACAGGGGCTCTGACCAAGCAGGGTTCAGCCGTCATCCTGGGTCATGTCCCCTCCACCATCCCCTCCGGGCCTCCCTCTCTCTCCCTCCTGCTAGACATCAATGCCCAAATGAGATGTTCTGAGGTCTCTGCTCTTTCAGGGTGGTTAAAACTCTGTTACTTAACCCTGGGGCGCAAAGACTGTGCAGGAACAAGCATATCCGTCTGCCCCCGGCACTGCGGCATCTCCGGCCATGGCTCCCCCCACCACACTCTGTCAGCCCTCGGCAGGTGGCCGGGCCTCAGCAGGTCTCGCCAGCCACCAGCAGGCATGATGCCCTCCCGGGACACAGGGCTCATTAGGAAAGGTGTGAAGCTTTCCCCAGAGGCCGAGTTCATCCTGCAGCCCAGCACCTGGGGACACCAGCAGGATGCTCAGAGCAGAGTAGGGATCAAGAAGAAGAAAGCGTTCATGACCGCTGGCAATGCACTGCCAGCAAAGCGGACACAGCTTGTAAGGGTACCCAGGCACCCGATCCTACCCCAGCATGAGGCCGCAGCTGCTGGGGGCATGCAAGACCATGCCCCTCTGCTCCAGGTTGTGCCACCACCTGCCCGGAGTCATTCCCCTTGTCCTGCCCTGAGAAACGGTGGCTGCCAGTGGCACGACACCCCCCTTGACCGCAGGACTTCAGCCTCTACTTCCCTGACCAAGGAGGGTGTGCCGGCCCTCCATCCAGCACATGCAGTGGCAGACAGACCTCCCATCACTCTCCACAAAGCACTGGACAAGCAGCTTCACTAAAGAGGGAGGTACCTCACAAAATTTACCACTTGGTGTTTGAGACTAGAAGTGTTATTATCAGTGACCAGAGAAAACGATAATGCGAAACAGGGAGCTTCACCATCCGATCGCACTCCCCCTGAAGCAGCCCGCTTCGTGCACGTTATCCAGCACGCAGCAACCATAGATCAGTGTGGTAGAAGCCCTACAAACACCACAAAAATGGTGTACATCCACAGGCTGCTTCAGCTGAGGAGCCAGGAGAGCGTCTGCTGGTGGAAGTGGCTCTGACCCCATGCCGTCGGTTCTGGCTTTGCCCCTGCTTACCCCACCACTGCCAGCTCATGCCCACTCAATGTGCCGGAAAACGCCCTCAAGCAAGGACTGTGGTTACCCTCTAACACCTGAGCTCATCTCCCATGTAATGCTGTTAAAAGCAATTGGGAACCAGGCTCCCTTCTCTCACGGATGAATGCTGGCATGGTAGGCAAGTGCTTAACGCTTTGAACAATACTCTTCGACCAAACGCTGCGAATTTTACTTCTCCTTGCAGATGGCTTGACTTCCAGGTATCCTGCAACTACGACATTGGAATCTGCTCAAGAAAGCACAGACTTGCCTTGAAGCTAAGTTCCAACTTTGTCCAAGGCTCCTACGCAATGCCTGGGTGTTCAGTGGGGAATTCCTGCCGGTAGCTTTGCTGGAAGAAATGCAGGTTTGCTACCACACTCCCACAGCAGCACTCCATGCATTCTGCTGGGAAGGAAGGTCTCATGGCACTCATGCTGTGCCCCTCACGACTACAGTCCATGGGGCTCAGCAGCTCTGCGCCTCTTCCCTCTACAACATCCCCAGCTTGGGCACCTCGAGGCCATGGAAACGAGACACCGATACTGGAACTTGGGAGGGAAGACTTTGTCTCACACCCTTTCAAGCAGGCAAAGAGGTCAGTGTTGTCTCTGCAGTTTGTCTCCTCTTTGCAGGCTTGTCATTATGGCTTAAATTGTAATAAGCTTGACCGTCAAACCGTGGTAACAATACAAATACTAAAATAAAATTGAACCATTGCTATTTACTACCAAACTGCTAAAATTAATCAAACCGCACAACAAAAAACCAATAAAACTACGCACTCTGTCTGTGCTTTGCGTCTTCCAGCACCTCCCCAGTGAGAGGCGACACTGACACCAAACCCAGCCACGAACAGAGGACGCCGCGGACTCCGGCATCCCCCATCTCCCAGAGGACACCGAGGAGGCCTCGCCGACGGCTTCACGCCAGCGCCACCGTCCCAGGGAGCGAGCGCCCGAGTCCGGAGGGTGGGGGCCCGCGGAGCCCGCCGGCAGCCCGGGCTCCGCTCCTCGGGACGGCCCCTCCCGACGCGATACCTGACCTGGGAAGCCGCAGGACGAGGAACAGGCCGGGGCAGGAGTCCCGCCGAGCCCGCCCTCCGCCCCCCGCCGCGGCCGGCGGCTTTTCCCGGGCTCTCTCCCGGAGAGCTGCGGGCTTCCCGCGGAGCGCGGACGAGCCCAGAGCGGTGGAGGCGCCCCCGCGGGGCTGCCGGCCCCCGCCGCGGCCCCCGCCGCCGGTGGCGGTCCCGCTGCC
>VZSF01002942.1:79773-101519 GCA_013398295.1 Chionis minor
TTCCGCCGGTCTAGTGCCGCAGCCGCCGCCCCGCGCTCCGCCGCGCCGCCGGCCTGACCTTGAGCGCCATCGTGGGGCGCTGGGGAGCGGGGCGGCGCTCCCGGCCCAGGAGGGGCCGGCCTTGTCTCCCGCCGTCCCGGCGCGGCCGCCCCGGTCGCACCACTGCCGCGCTGCTGACCCCGGCTCGGCCGTTTGCTTTCAGGTCGCCCGATGCTGCGCCCCGGAGGGGCCGCCGTCGCTCCCCAGCGTCCCTGGCAGACCCTCGCCGCGGCCGGGCGGCTGTGCCAGCACCGTCGGGGGCACTGAGGCCTCCTCGGCGACACCGGGCCGGCGGGGCCGCCCGGGCGGCGGCGGAGCAGAGAGCCCCGCGGAGGGAATGCAGTGATCTGGAAGCTTCGGGAAGGTGTCGGTGGTGGTGAGGAGCTATGGACTGGTGAGCCCTGCGTCAGTCATCCGGTGTGTGTTGCAGCGGTAGGTGATCGGCTGAAGAAGCAAACAAACAAATATAAACAAAGCCACGTAAACACGAGGAGGAACTTCTTTCCTTGGAGGGTGGCAGAGCCCTGGCAGAGGCTGCCCAGAGAGGTGGGGGAGTCTCCCACTCTGGAGCCATTCCCAACCCGCCTGGACACCATCCTGTGCCCCCTGCTCTGGGTGACCCTGCTCTCACAGGGGATTGGACCAGATGATCTCCAGAGGGCCCTGCCAACCCCTAACATTCTATGATTCTATAAACCTACTGTGTTAACCAACACAGCTGCATGTCTTTGGGATTGGGCTAATTGTTTAGAGTGAATATTTCTCATAGTCGATGGTGAACAAGTGTGAATTTGCAGTCTTACTTTGATGCACTGTTTGTTCAGCTCACAGAGTAATGTTAAACCGTGGCCAGGGCAGAAGGTATTCCTAGGTAGTGCGTGCATTCCACAGCAGTCAGGGTGATGGGAAGCACTGTCATCTCTTACCAGTATTACAAATGCTGAGGTATAATGCAATACCAGATAGCTAAAGTCCTTATCTTTATTCTTTCCCTTGTGTTTTTGAGACCTAGCAGCTCACATGCCAGCATTTTGAAGGCCATGATTGTTTAGGCAGGTAAATGGGTTGAAATGCTTCTTTAGAAGCAGTAGACCACATTGACTTGCGTGCCACAAGATGGTGACTGTGGCAGGCACCTGATGTACAGACCTTGGGTCAGGGAGCGTGATGTCAAAAAGGGTCCCATGTGCCCCCTTGCTCAGAGTGATCTGAAAACAGCCCCTGGGTTGAGGGGAGCTTCTGTGTGTAAATGGGACATGGCAGCAGCTTCAGGGGGTTTTGTGTGCAGTGCCACTGATCCAAAACCTCTGCTCTTTTTTGGGAACTGTTTCTTTTACATTAAACTCTTACCAAAATGGCTGTTGTGCTCTAGTACTTGTAGGTGGCACAGGCCTTACAAATAATGTCTGAAAGCAAGGGTTCTGTCATAAACACTTCTGGGAGGACTTGCTGTGCCCAGCTCTTTCAGGTTCCTAACTAAGAAGTGTGATGACTTCCTTACTGAGGATCACTGAAGTCTTCAGTGCTTCCCTACTGGAGAGATCCAGCAGGTACACTCTGGTGAGACTCTTCCACACTGTGTTGGTTGAATTAGCATGACCCATTGTCCACTAAGACTAGCGTATCTGGAGATGTGGCTTTTTTAGCGTATGCAAGTAGCACTACAGTAATCTGAGTAATACTCTAAACTGGTGCATACCTAAAGTGGTGTATAAGCCACCTAATATGAAAACTGTCTTTGACATTAGTCCTTATATTGACAGAAACACTTAATCTTTGTAAGTTATTTAGATAGCATTTTTGTTTGCCAGACCTTAAAGGATTAAATAGTGTGTAACTGTAGGGGAAGAGCCAAGCCAGGTATATACATGTTTTGTTTTAAAAATAAACTGTGTACTTGGGTCAAAATGATCCATCAGGTTGCTTTTAGCAATCCAGTTTGTTTCTGTATAGTCTCTGACACATGTCCTTTACATAACAGCCTGTAGTGGCTGCACCTTGAGAAACGGTTCCTCATGCTAGGCAGGGCTATTAGCCCCAAATACTATTTTGAAATTGTGGAAATCTCTTGCACATTGCTGGCAGGGACTGTTTGAAGTTCACAGACCACCACCAGTCTCCCTTGATTGTTAGTGACTTAACTCAGGCTCTGCTGTAATGGAAGTTCGGATTTCGATCAGCTGCAAAAACAGTTTTTTATAATTGTTGAATAAGTAATCCCATTTTAAAGGAAGAACAAGTGTTGCCTGGTAATGATTACTTCAGTACTTTTAACCTGCTGTATTTGATAGAACTGTCTCTGTTTACGTGTCCTTCAGGACCTCAGATCTAGCCAAGCTCAAGGTCTTAAACTTCTCAACAGAACATGAAAATCCAGCATGGGTTTGAAGATGCACACTTTCTCTGCAGATGAGGCTGCAGGTTAATTAACTGGAACTTTCAGAAATTTTCAAAACTGTATTAGAAGTGTTCTTGTAGTTTGATTTTAAGCCTGTGAATACAGTTGTGTACTAGTTTTGGCAGGGATAGAGTTGATTATCTTTATAGTAGCTTGTGTGGGGCTACATTTTTTAATTTGTGCTGATAACAGTGTTGGTAACACAGGGATTGTGTTTGTCAGTGCTGAGCTGCGTTTGCACAGCACCTAGGGCTGTTCTCACCCCGCCCTGCCAGCAAGCAGGCTGGGGGACCACAAGGGGTTGGGAGGGGACACAGCTGGAACAGCTGACCCCACTGACCCAAGGGATGTCCCACACCGTATGACGCTGTGCTCAGCGTATAAAGTTGGAGCGAGGATGGCAGGGGGAGCTACCGAGGAACTGGCTAGGCATCATTTGGTTGCTGGTGAGCAGTTGTTTTCATTTGCATCACTTGCTTTTCTTGGATTTTATTTTCCTCTCTCTCTTTGTTGCTTTTTTTTCCCCTTACAATTTTTTAGATTTTTATTTCTTAAACTGCTTTTATCTCAACCCACAAGTTTATTTCTCACTTTTACCCTTCCAATTCTTCCCACCATCCTATCAGGGCCAGGGGAGAGTGAGCAGGTGGATGCATGGTGCTTAGTTGCTGGCCGAGTTAAACCAGAGCAACATTGTTAAATTTGTTATTTAAATTATCTGTTGTTTTCTACCACAGGGAAAGGCAGAGTGGAATGATCAGAATTTGTAATGCTGCTGCATGATTTGGGTTTGGTTTTTTTCTCTTAGACTCTCTCCTGTCTCCACCAGCACTGTCCTAGTGATGTGTATTTTATTGGTGTGAGAGTAGATCTTTCACTGTTTGAATTCCTTGGCACAGTGAGTGGAGCTATATAGTGTGCAAGCTGTAATGTAGCACTTGAGTTTATATCTTGGTTTCCTTCCCTATTTTTTTTCTGTTCTAATTTGAAAGTGTGCAGAGAAGAAAAACTACTGCTTTTTTCTGGTCTCTGAGACTGGAGTAGAAAACAGTGCAACATCTGTCAGATCTGGCATTTGTTGCTTTTCTCCTTCAAATTTTACAGCTTTTCTGGGATGTTAGATTCCAGGTGCTGTTTGAATGATCCACTAGTGTGAAAAAAGCTGCAGGGTCACCTGCAGCTCTGCTCATGTTCGGGTTTTTTTTTTTTGATGTAGGAAAGGAGAACTCTGGTATGCTACAGTAAGAAAAACAGTATGATGGATTCAGAAGGTTCTGCCTCAAAGAATTCAAAGGAGTATCTAAGGAATGACGTAACAGCTACCTCTGGTAAACATTATCTTTGTGGCTACTGTGCGGCCTTCACAAATATAGCAGTCACTTTTCCCATCCAGAAGGTCCTCTTTCGACAGCAGTTGTATGGTTTGAAAACAAAGGATGCAGTACATCAGCTGCAGAAGGATGGAATTCGAAATCTCTATCGTGGCATCCTTCCTCCGTTAATGCAGAAAACAACAACGCTGGCTCTGATGTTTGGCTTGTACGAAGATTTCTCCTCCCTGCTCCATAGCCACACAAGTGCTCCCGAACTCCTCACTCGCAGCATGGCAGCAGTGCTTGCAGGGACCACGGAAGCTGTTCTTACACCTTTTGAGCGGGTTCAGACTTTGCTTCAGGACTACAAACACCATGATAAATTTACAAACACTTACCAGGCTTTCAAGGTACTGAAAGTCTATGGGATGAGAGAATATTATCGGGGATTGGTGCCTATTCTGCTCCGAAATGGACCCAGCAATGCACTCTTTTTTGGCCTACGGGGACCTATCAAACAGTGTCTGCCTGAAGCAACTTCTTACAGCACTCATTTGGTCAATGACTTTATCTGTGGAGGGCTGTTGGGTGCCATGCTGGGATTCTTGTTTTTCCCAGTGAATGTTGTAAAAACTCGCATGCAAGCTCAAATTGGTGGTGAATTTCAGTCGTTCTCAAAAGTCTTTGTGAAGATCTGGCTGGAACGTGATAGAAAACTGAACCACCTTTTCAGAGGAGCCCATCTGAATTACCATCGTTCTGTCCTGTCCTGGGGAATAATCAATGCAACCTATGAATTCTTGCTAAAGCTGTTGTGAAAACCACTGTCTTCCTTCAGCTCTTCTGTTCATTTGGGTATTGGCACATATGATGTCACTTAATCCCAGGGAACAGTGCCTGTGTAGTGTGAAAGGTAGTTAGTCTTGGTCTTCAATATTTATGGGGTGAATGGTGATGCATCTAAACCTTGGTGCAATTAAGATGAACTTTTTAAAGTATTTATTTGCTGGCAGGTGAGTTTACCCATAGTGGAGCTACTAGACAAATACAAGGTTTAAAAAAAAAAAATTTACTTAGTCCAGCAGCTTATTCTGTATCACTCCCAAAATTTCTTAACGCTCCATGATGGAATGTGCTACACTGCCCACATTGTAGAACATTAAAATCAGGGAGGGGCTGACGAAAATTGATTCCCTTGCCTGATAAAACTGCAAAATCTTGACTTAAGAGCTGCATTTTCAAATATTTTCGAGTCCTAAGTACTCCTTGTTGTTTAAAAGGACAGATCCAGATGAGGATGACTGAAGTTCAGAACTTCAAGCTTAAACTAAGCCTACGCAAACTCTTCTGCCAGCTGTTTTGATGCTTGGCTTCAAGATGAACATTTAATTCAGCAGCGTAAGAGCAGTTGAATGTTTAACTTCAGTGTAAGCTGTCTCCAGTTCAAAGTGGGATCTCTTTGAGTGTATATGTACATGTTTGCCTTCATGTGAAAAAGGGAAAAGTGGGAGGAATGAAACAGCAAATTTACTAACACTGTAATGTGTCCTTCCTTGTTAAAAAACCTTCTACTTGTAAACATGGAGTTTGTTCTGCTTTTTTTTGCTTTTTTTTTTTTTTTTGGCACTGCTGCTTTTTCTGTTGCTTACAGATGCAGGGCCAGAAAGAAGATGGCCCTTTCTGTAATGCTCATGAAATGGTTCAGTTCCCTGCAGTTGTGGAAGTACTTCACAAACACAGCTGTCTTCTACTGAGATATCTTGTCTTTTGCAAATTACTTCTGTTTCATTTGGGCTGTGGAATAACCGATCACAGCAAGATATTTTTACCTGAAACTTGGGAGTTCTGCCTACTTGATGTGTACTGTTTGACAGTTCCGTAAGAGGATTGTACAGCAGCACTGACAAGATGAGGTTTCTGGGTATTACCCTCTTCAGTTGGAGTTCTATAAGCGTTGCAGAGATGACAGCCAAAGATGACCTTAGAAGCAGCCAGGTAGGAAGGATACAGCATTTGGAGACGTGTTTAAGGACTTCTGTAGGTGAGTACTGAAAAAGACTTAGAGAAATATGAAGTATTATATGTCTTACAGACTTGGGAGTTGAGAGATATAAGACTTCAGACTTAGAGAAAGGGTCAGAAGAGCAAGGATCTTAAAAAGCACTTGGTTCTCCTGGGGGACTTTATTTTATGAAACTCTGTATATAAACCAAAATATTTTGAATGATGGGGGGCAGGAAAGCTTTCAGAAACTGGTCTGAATTGCTCTTTTTCTAAGTTTTGGAGTGGGTATTACTTTTTAAATTTGAGTTTTCCATTTGCTAAACTGGCCCCAAATATTAATTCTAATCAGTGTGTTATAATTGTAATATAGTCCCTAGCTTCACAGCCAAAAATGGCCAGGCACAAGTGAGCATTCTTGTATCTGAATGTTGTGATTATCTGCATTTAAATAAAATGTTTATGGAATGTTTGTTACCGGCAGAATCTGATTTTTACCAGTGTACTTTTTTTTTTTGTAATCACTCCTTGATGGAATAAAAAAATTTGCATCCTGTTTCTCCGTGGAAGATATTATATATTTCTCTAATGTTGGGATATCTGAAGCGTTGAGGGTAGGAGTTTAACATAAGGCCACCAGTAACTGGTGATTGGCATTACTGTAGCAGAAAGAAAAAAGTGTGGTTTGGGTCTGTTGCCATCTCTGCTTATGTGGTACAGTTTGATAGAGTGCACTGCAGGTCTGTCAGAACTATGTGCAAGTATTGTCTCTGTTTTGCTTCATAACCACTGACATTTTTAATTTTTACAACACAATCAAAGGAGTTGTATGCTTAACAAATTGCATGTGTTTTATATGTAGGAGGAGAGATACTCGTAATCGGTGAAGAGAGGGGTCCAGTGAGTTTTGGTAAACAAGTGACTGTGAGATGGAATGTGTAGTTTACTAAACAGAAGGTGCTCCCAGTCCGGAAGGAGCGCACAGAAGGAGCTGCAGTGCTTCAACTAACATGAAAACAACTCTGTCCAGGCGAGTTTCAGAATAGTTTCCAGTCTTAATAAACTGACTATAACCATACTTACTTAATACAGTTGCAACTAAGAATACAAGTGATGCAAGCATCAGGAAAGAGTAAATCTCCAAAGCGAGCCTATCTGGCAGTGTTTCTAGGTGTTGTCTTGTGTGCTGGGCAGGGTTGCTGCAGGAACTGTGAAGGAGCAAGTGTATTGTAGAGAAGTAGCCTTGGCCTCAGTTACCTTCCCTGGCGTGTTTAGCACGTTTTAATGTGGGGTAGCTCAGTTGTGTGTTGCCTTGTCTGATGACTGTGTTGCCACAGCTGCAAGGGGAACTAAACTAGGACATTGCCTGAACAGCAAGAGGGGCCAACCTCAGTTGCTGCCTTCTCTAAAAACATGCAGCTGGGACCAACCTCTAAAGCAGAATTTTAAAAATGATTGCTGATGCCTCAGTTGCTTTTCTTGGTGGACTATGGCAATCATTCCCTGCTTTAGCTGGAAAGGGCAATTCCACTGGCAACAGGAATCATAGAATGGTTTGGGTTAGAAGGGACCTTAATGATCATCTAGTCCTACCCCCCTGCCATTGGCAGGGACACATCCTGGCTAGGCCAGGTTGCTGCAAGCCCTGTCCAACCTGGCCTTGAACACCTCCAGGGATGGGGCAGCCACAGCTTCTCTGGGCATCCTGGGCCAGCATCTCACCGTCCTCACAGGCAACAATTTCTTCCTCATATCTCATCTAAATCTCCCCTGTGCCAGTTTGAAGCCATCACCCCTCATCATATCACTACATGCCCTTGTAAAAAGTCCCTCCCCAGATTTCCTGGAGCCCCTTTCAGACTGGAAGGCTCCTATAATGTTTCCCCAGAGTCTTCTCCAGGCTGAACCCCCCCAGCTCTCCCAGCCTGTCCTCCCAGAAGAGGGGCTCCAGCCCTCCCAGCATCTCCGGGGCCTCCTCTGGACCCACTCCAGAGGTCCACATCCTACTGCCGTTGGGGCCTCCAGACCTGGCCACAGTATTTCAGGTGGGGTCTCCCCAGAATGGAGCAGAGGGGCAGAATCCCCTCCCTTGCCCTGCTGGCCACACTGCTGGGGATGCAGCCCCAGGGCAGGGGAGGTAGTTTCTGGGCTGCCAGCACATGTTGATGGCTCGTGTTAAGCATCTCATCCACCTCAGCCCAGCCTGGATTTGTACATGGGATTGCCCTGACCCACATGCAGGACCTTGCACTTGGCCTTGTTGAACTTCATGAGGTTTGCATGGGCCCACATCTCCAGCCTGTCCAGGTCCCTCTGGACATGCCTTCCATCCAGTGTGTCAGCTTCACCACCAGAGCTTGGTGTCATCAGCAAACTTGCTGAGGTACTAGAAAATTACCTCCCAGCTGAAACCAGGACAACCTGTTTCATTCTAATCAGGTAGTTACATTGGGCCAGTTCTTAGCTGTTTGCAGAGGGTAGATGAGAAGAACCCAGGGCTTTGCATGGGAAAGTGGACTATTATGAAGATCGGCTCTCAGCCGCTCTGAAATGACAGCATGGCTGGAAAAGGCAAGTGCCTCCAGTAACAGCTATGAGAAACATCATGTTAGCCAGAATGTGAGAGTCATTAGGTTTTTCTCACAGGAACTAATGCAATCACATCCCTAACAACTAGAGAGACAGCTTTCCCCTCATTTATTATGCAACATGTAATGAAGTGGCAAAAGAGAGCCACAAGCACAGACAAGCCCAAACAGCATTTATGCAGCGTCAGGGCAGGTAAACTGGATATAGCATATTATTTTAGGCTGCTTACCACTGCCTGCTCTGGTGGTCTGCATCAAATGGGGCTGTTGTATGGCTAAGGGGTTCAGAGTCAAAATTTTGACTCTTCTGATCTCATTTTCAGGAAAACTTGACCGAACAGCATTACAGCTGGCTTTGTGACACACAAGCTTGAGAACTGCAGCAGCAGCTTAGTATTACCGCCTTTGTAACAAAGCATGCTCATTCCTTCAGCCACCTAGCTTGTATTCCTTTGCTCCCACTCAAATCCACCTTCTGATGTAAACCCAGAAGTCACGCTGCTCCTGCGTGTGCTGAGGCCTCATTTACAGGGACCACAACAGCAGATAACCAAGTGACCTGCACAACACGTCCTGAGCCTGCAGTGCTGCATCAGTCCTGCGTGACACCGAGATGTCTGTCTGCTCCTCTGCAGATGCAGAGGCAGAGTTCGGTTTTGTGCAGGTGCCGCCTTCACTGTGCCTGCTGGCTGCACTGGAGCCCAAACCTTCGAAAGGGGAAGCGCAACAGGGCAGCGCGTCACTCTTGACAGGCAACCTGGGATGCCATGCCTCAGATACAGCCGTCCATAGCAGAGCAGGCAGGATAGTCTCCCGTTTCAGGCTATTCCCTGTGGGCAGACAGTTGCCTGCTCACCCCTGCCAGACTCCTTCAGCAAAATTTTACAAGAACAGCAATGCTGCCTTCAAAGGTTTGCTGTTTGAACAAAAGGAGCACTCTACCCCACAGGTCCTGTCTCAAGCAATGGAATGGTTAATTACACTTGGTTTATAATTAACGATACTAGCCCCAACATACATCCTGCTCTCTAGGCTTCGTGAGTGAGCCATTTCTTCTCACAAGCATGCTTGACACAAAGGACAGTAGCAATGTAACCCATGGAGCGAGAGACCTGTGTAGAGAGGTGGTTCTGCTCTAAGCACTGTTTTCTCTCTCAGTTGTAGGGAGTAGGCAAGAACCAGCGATCATTACAGAACAAAGCTCAGTGTAAGTTAAATACATTAAAATAATTTTAATTCATTGAATTATTAAATGTTTAATTTATTATGCAAGCAAGAGAAACTGTCCACAAATAGTAAGTTACTGTACGGCTGTAAGTACAATATTTTCTGAGCAGTTTTGATACCTTCTATATGTATTAAAAGGCTACAATTTTTACTATGAAATCTCAGGTATTTCAAAATATTCTACATGCACAATTTGTTATTGTATTAAAAACCTTACACTTAACTGAAGATATTCAGTGCTTAAGAAAATGCACCTTTGACCAAGATCAGGAAATGACAAGTTTCTTTTTCCTGCAGGACAAAAATATTATGGGCTGTTGACTTTCTTCTTTTACTCCACCTTTTTAGAATCCTGTAAACTAGATTTTTTAAAAGCTTTCATTTGGCAAGCGTATTTCTTTTTTCTAGGAGTTCACATTTCATAGAGCAACAGACCCATGTTTTATAATATCAGAACCTTCTCCTCATCAGTTACCCAAATTAAAAAAACAAAACACCAACAACAAACAAAAAAACCCCACCAAAATCAACCAATCCCCCCACCCCTCAAAACCCCAGAAAAACCTGATGTTTACATTCTAATTCTGGTAGTAGGCAATCAAACTGTCCTTACTAAGACTCCAAGAGTGCAAACAAGCATGTGTGTGTGTGTGTCTATGTCACTGTGCTTTTCTTCCTATCCCCAATAGTTCTGTTTGGAGGTTACATTATTCCCTGAACTACCCATGTTTGACAAGTGGACTGATGCCCTGTAGCTGTACATACACTGAAATACACACACACCTCTTACAGAGAAAGTACATACACGTGAATGTCACTGTATAGTCCCATTAGTAGTTTCTCTCCCCATCCCCACAAACGTCTAACAGTGCTGCACTGATTTAAAGACTGACCTCTAATGGAATACTCAGAAAATGCATTTACTCCCACAACATACAGTCACTGGACTATTACAAAAAGATTATTAGTTTCAAACACTAGTTTGGATCCTGTAGACACTGCTATACGTTGACATTCCTATAGAGATCTTAATTATGCAGTTCATCTGCATCTGCTGATCAGCCATGCTGTGAATGGAGGAATTCTTTTACTAGTGAAGTTAATGAACATGAAACCATGCATTTAAAAAACACACTGCATGCTTTACAATCAGAGAGCTCTGTCTCCAGTGGAAATACTGTAAAATTTGTCAAGTGATGTAACACTCGAGCGGTCAAAAGTAAACCAGTTTAAGGAAATCTCTAGCATAAGCCACTGCCATACTCTGCTGTTGATCCAGTCTTTCATCTACTGTTTGAAACATTTGCTTATGTTTATTTCAGACAGTTTTATATAGTTCTGTAAGGTTAAGAATTCATCTTTTGAAATACAGCAATAAGATAAACTGGTTTTTTACTATCTAGAAATAATCCAAAGCTCACCAACAAATTATTTCACATATTCCATAATATTATTCAGAAAGACAACTGAAAATCAGTCCTTCCACCAAGATGCAACTGCAAGGCTTATCAGTTAGAAATTATTGAATAGTGAGTCAATGTGTTATGTGAACTTCATCAGTAAAACATATTAACCTTCACTGAAAATTTCTAAGTATTGTTGAAAAGGAGCGATCAAATTATGAAAATTTAAGATTACCTACTTATTCTAATTCAAAGTTTTACAGGTGTAATCAGAAGAACTAGGTAACATTTCTACAGCATACATGGACAGAATCCATCTTAATATGCATCTGCTGGATGTGCTACAAAAGCATCAACGTATCATCAAACCCCTTAACCAGGTCAACTTTTAGGATCAGTCCTACAGTCCTGTTCGGTGGCCCTAGTTTCCAGCACTGGGCAGGAAAGACCAAAGCTGTTTGCCCTGGTGCTGGGCACTGCAGGTAGTATCGAGACGTGATGACACATGTCACTTTGGAGTAACAGTTCTTTATACAGAAAAGTTATCGTCCAATGTTTCAGCACAATACTCTTGTAAAAAAACAGCATATCATGAGGTAGAATTTAAAAAGTAACAGTGCATATTAACAGGCATAGAATCAAAGTCACAAGCAATCTACAAGTTCAAGGAATTTCTGATAGGAAAACCAAAACCTGCTATGGAAACAAACCAACCAACCCACCCCCCCAAGAACTTCTTTGATTTTATGGGTGCTTCTTGGTCTTGAAAATGAACACCGTTCAAGCCTGTGAGAACAGTATTTCAGATTTCTTCAAAATGTCACCTGTGGTCCCTTTAATGAAGTTTAGCAAAACATTAAATAAGATGAGAAAACAGCAGCCTAGAAGCAGGAGTGTGTGTGTGTTTAGGGAAAAAGCCATCATGGTGCAGTGCAAGGACAGGGGGACATGCTGCTACTGGGAGGTTTTTGGCTTTTGGTTCTGTTCCCACCCACCTCCCAATAGCTTGGCCAATTAAAAACTCCTTGTAGCTTAGCTCCTCCTTTGCAGAAAAATCTTACATTCCATAAATGTCCTCAAGTTCTCTGCACGCTTCACTACCATTGCCTTAAGTCACAGATGAGGGAAGTCTCCCTGAAATGCTTCTAACACACCAACAAATGTGAGCTGCCGCAGATGCAGGTTCAGGTTCACAGGCTGCTATAGCATGCACAGGGAGCTGGGTACACATAGAAGTGATGTATTTCTAACTGGTCTCAGATACACTTGCATATTTTATTCATTCAGTCACTAGGCCCCATTTTTCATGGCTTGGCCAATTAACTTAAATTGAAAAAATACCTTTTTATGAATTGTGTTCCTTGCACACGGTTCCAAAAGCATTCAAAATGTACAAGTGTTTGAATTTTATAGTCAGTTTTAGAAAACAAGGCATCTTTCTTCATTTACAATTTCATCAGTCTACTTTTGAGTTCAAGACAATAGTTTCAGCAACAACAGAAGAAGCTCAGAAGATAAGCTACGGAACATAACCTATGAGTTGCTATCTGAGATGACTATAGGCATTTGTTTGCATTTTAAGTTAACTGAGTATATTTACTTAAAAAATTAATTCTTACTCCTCCAGCTGGGATGATATTCTACTGAGACACTACCACCAAATAACTCTGTTAAAAACCCATGTGAACCGAAAGTTTAGGACTGCACCAAACAGTAAGAAGTCTGTCAGCTGCGCATACTTGACTACTTGAATGTAGTCCTTTAGCAGTCAGTTGTTAGAGGTGAAAAAACCCAGTGCAGGAGTACTTTAGTCCTCAGATTATCAAATACCCAATATTGAAGGCTTTATATTACTAAAGAAATTCTCCAAAAGAGGAAATTTACTTTTTTTTTTCCCTCAAAATACAGAAGAACCTTCAGTTTCAATGACTTCTGCATGAACACCCGGAGTATGCTACCTACACTAATTCAAAACTACAAGAGGATCATCAGGCTTTCCAGCTGACGTATTTCCAGCTATCTCATCTTCATAGGCATCTTGTTTCTCCTGAAACACATATTTTGCAAAAGGCTTTGTAAGAGTCAGCTTTTAAAAAGCGTGCTCTGTTGAGCCAGAGATAGTGAATCTGAACACCAAAATATGACAAACCTTTTTAGGTAAAGTTTTCTGCTGAATTGAGAGTCATTGGTCAGCAAAACCTTAGTGAAATACTGAAAAAAAGTATCTTGGAACATGAAAGAGATGAGAATATTGCAAACTCATAGGGATGTACAAGACTGAAATAAATGTGCATTTACAAGGTTAGCTATATTAACTTGAGTGTTAAAAATTGGCATTCGTACTTAATATGTGATTTAATGGTGAACATTAACATTTTTCACATCTTATGATAAGACCGGTTAAATCCGAATAGATCTTACTGTAGACAGGGAAGTTTTTAATCTGTTCCCAAACTGACAGTACACGTGAAGAAAGGCTTATCTGGTGATACCACAGACATGTCCTAGACAAATTCCTCTCACAGCAATGGTGCAGGCAAGGTGTGGAAGAACAGTCAGGTGTGACGCTGCCTTAATATCAGCAGAAAATACTGCAGTGTTAAATTTCAAAGGTAGGATTAAGGTTTATGTTACTGACGTGGAAAGCTCTCTAGAACAGAAACCCTTGCAGCTGAGAAGTCAAAGCTGCCCAAGAGAGGCCAACCAAAGACACCTCCATTATATGAAACGTCCAAGCAGTTAATCTGCAGCGGTTACAGGGCGGGGTCTTCACCCATTCAACTCCTACTTCCCTGCCCCAGTCTTTTTCTACTAAATTATCTGAGGAAAAAACGCAGCTACATCTCCATTCAGAAACTCTTCCTTCTGGCAATAAACACAATATATACAATCACAGAAAACCAAATGTTTTAACTACAGCAAAACATAACAGCAAGTTGGCTCATTTTACTGGCCAATCACAACCAACCAAATTAATATATAAATTAAAACAAAATTTTATTTTTTTCGTGACAACTAATTGTTAGTTATGCAGAAAAGCAGCTCATTATCTAATAATCACTGTATAGTAGTTTCAGCAACAGAAAAGGCCAAGGAAGTGTACGTGAGGAAGTCCAGCTCCTTTGGAACAAGGAGTTGTCGTACCTGGGAAGCCTGGGTGCATTTTGGCTGAACTGCGACCCTTGCCCCCTCTACATTTGTTTCAAATAGCCCACTTCAAGTTGCACTGGGGGAAATTATCAACAAGTATTATGGTACAAACAAACCAGAACAATGACTCGATGGCACAGGATCAGCAGGAGCAGAGGTCTGCTTGGAAGGCTGAAAACACAGCACATGGAAGCGGACTTGTGGATGCAATATGAGAATCCATACGAGTGCTGGGCTGGAAACTCATTCCATTGTTGTGTTCAGAGATCATAGTGACTATGATCTTATCTGGATTTAGAGATTTCAGAGAGAACATACTTTAACTAAACTGAAGTAAAAACCACAAACATCTGAAGGTCTTGTTGATGCGAGATGTGCCTAGAACTTTGGCTGATACAGAGAAACACGTCCGCTAAGGCACCCCGAGGCAATCTGACAGTGTGTTGGAGAAAACTTGGTTGTCAGTACCACGTCATTGTGAGAGTAGAGGGAACGGATTTCTTTCAGGGGACTGGCTTCTTTGGGCAAACAGTCGACAAGTTCACTGCAGTGTGCATCAAACCCCAACAAGCGGATCCCAAAGCCATGTGGGGATGAAATCATCCGGCCATCAGGACTGAAACAAAGTTCTTTGATGTAACCCCGGCCCACATTAGCTTCTTCAATGCAATGAGTCAATCGCAGGGAACAACGAGGCGAGACAGGGCGTACAGGGGCTCCTTCCTGGAATTCATAGACACAAGTCCACTAAAGGGAGAGGCAGAAAAAGGAACATTGAAAGAAAAGTAAAGCACTGCACATACTCATTCTCTCCCACTGCATGTTAAGTAACACAGGAATGACCAATGCTACTGCTTGTCTACTCTTCAATAAGCATCTACTGTACAAGGCTGAAGACAGGCTGGTCCATTGGCATCTCCTCCACTTTGAACAGTCTAAGCAGAACAGCTGTCTAGCATCAAAGCTGCTTTTTAAATTAAACAGATGCTAAATATAATCTTTTTAATTTAGTTTTTATCTGGAAAGAGCAAAGCCTGACCCTTTGGCTAGGCGTCTGCTCTAATTTAGTAAACATTTAAATGACATCTACAATAAAGTAGGACTCAGCCTACTGTAATTTACAATTAACCACTGGCATTTTGTGCCCTTAACTTCAAAAGGAAAATCTTGAAATGACTGAAATAGATTTTTGAAGGAATGTTATGAACAGCTCTATAGCCAGCTTGTTACTTGTGAGACAGTGAGGGATTTCAATGTATAATCTAATTATCTACTCTCAAACCAAATGCAAAAACAGGTCTATGACAAAGTTAGCATCACGTTGAAAGATTTAAATTCAGCCACAGGACAAGAGAAGCGTTCTTAGTTCTATTCCATGTACTCTACTGACGTAAACACCAATGGAACAATACTAATGAATATTAATAGAAGACAGTAGGGCAGACAACTAGGACTATGGGAAATATTTGCATTTTCAACAAATTCTGTGTTGTATAGCGATTTGATTATAAGTTTACAGAACAAACACTAACATTTATAACAAATCTGCTAAGCTTCCATTCAGTCCTCTACACATCTGTAAGAGGTTACCATTACAAAGAGTAGCTTTCTTCAAAAAAAACCAACCCAAACAAATAAAAAAAAATCAACCAAAAACCCAACAAACCCAAACCCAAACTAACCCCAATTTACATCAGCTATCAAATTAAATAAACTGTTTATTACTGGTCAAGTATTCAAAGAATTCTTTGTGGTTTTGGAAAACAAATATAAAAGCTCTGTGTCTTGAAAACAGAGTGGTCTGCACAACTGCCATAGAATAACTTTGAAATAACCCTAGAAAAAAAAGGTGTTTGTAAGAGGACCATCTGGTGGAATGCAGGTGTTCTGAAGGCTATGGCTGGGCATTAAGTTATAAGTGAACCTGAGTTAACCTGGAAGTTACTTCTGCAAAGGCACATGCTCCCAAACGCAACCTGCAGACTCTTGCTTTTTGTATACAGTCCATGAAGAAGTTTTTTCATTATTTCTGAGTGCATTACAGAGTGCTTGTTTGTTTTACAACAGGGTCCCAGTGCAACAGAGCAGCTATTATGTGACACTTCACAAACAGAATCTGGGGAAACACAATCCAACACTGCCACTGAAGTCTGCCATTACTTCAGAAGGGAGAGCCAAGCTACAGAAAGACCTGGATAAACTAGGCTAACAAGAACCTTTTGAAGTTCAACAAGTGTAAGGACAAGGGTGAGCTCTTGCACCTGGGAAAACATAATCCAGGACAGCAGCACAGGCTGGGAGACATCCAGCTGGGGAGTAGCTCTGTGGAAAGGGACCTGGGGTTCCTGGTGGACAACAAGCTCAGGGTGAGTGAACAGGGAGCTGCTGTGGCAATGAAAGCCAACAGGATGCTGGGCTGCATCAGCAAGGGCATCGCCAGCAGAGATAAAGTGTCAATATCCTGCTCTACTCAGCACTGGTCAGGCCACACCTGGAATACAGTGTTTGGTTTTGGTCCTCACTATGCAAAAAAGCTGTGGACAGGCTGGAGAGGGTCCAGAGGAGGGCCACCAAGACGACCCAAGGACTGGGAAGCCTGCCATATGAGGAAAGGCTGAGAGAAGTGGGTTTGTTCAGCCTTGGGAAAAGGCAGGTTAGGGGAGACCTTGTCACCACGCTCCAGTATTTAAAGGGTGGCTACACAGAAGATGGAGGCTTCCTTTTTACAAGGAGTCACATGGAAAAGACGAGGGGTGATGGGTACAGGTTGCTCCTGGGGGGATTCCAATTGGACACAAGAGGAAAATTTTTCACAATGAGAACAATCAACCATTGGAATAATCTTCCCAGGGAAGCAGTGGATACCCCATCACTGGATCCTTTTAAGATCCAGCTGGACAGGGTGCTGGGCCATCTTGTCTAGAGCGTGCTTTTGCCAAGAAAGGCTGGACCAGATGATTCCTGAGGTCCAACCTGGAAGTTTACGACTATGATTCTTTAAAGCAGCATTTAGGGGAGTGAAATCTGCAAGTTGCACATGAGCTGTAGCTGGTCTTATGACTTAGTACTTCAAGTAAAGGCTTGAAATGGATTCTGTCAGGAAGATCATCGACACCCCCTTTATATTTAAGTTGCAGAGTTTTAAGGATGAGAGTTGAGACCAAGGTACTTTGTTAGATAAACTTGACTGACTGGAATTCATCATACTCAGACCTATAGTGTGGGAGTTTTAAGTAGATGCAGAAATATGCCATGAGTTTTTTTCACAGCAGTGTAGGAGCAGCCGCTGGAAAGCATTCATCGGCACAGCAGGAGCACTTCATCCTTGAAGCACCAATGGAGGCAGAAAACATTCCAAAGGCACTGGACGAATACAGAGGAGCTTCTCTGCTCAACTTAAGTAGTTAACTCTGCTCAACCATGTTCAGCAGTACACAACTCTATAATCCCGTCTTTTCCAAGTTCATGCTGCCGATATTTTGGCAGTTAAAGTCATGTATCAGGCAGCACAACTACTATTTGAAACTGTTAACAGAGCCACGAACTATAAAACGTATTCTGTGACAGAGCTGGGCAATAGGAATACTGAATGCAGGATACAAAGTCATATGAGATCATTAAAAGAAAAAAAAAATCAAAATCTTTGTAAAATGAATGCATTTGTAAGCAGAAATAACAGACTAATTTACTGAAATGGCAACTTACCCCAAAACAAGGAAATTTCAATACAGTTATATGATTGACACATCTTACTTAATGTATTTTTTTAAAAAAAACCCACATTTGCTTTACCTCCTGGTCATCTGTATTACTTGAGCACCGAAGAAGCGTAGCCCACCCTTTTGGATGTAGCTGTAGTGATGTAATGCAATTGCCTCGATCTCTTTCTCCAGGAACCTCTGGTGTTAAGACCTCCAAACTATTTCTAGGTGATCCACCTAGAAGGGGAAGTCACCTGTAAGTCTCATTGAAGTCTATATAACATTCACCTCATCAGTATAGTGCTGACATGAAGTCAAACAAGTGACATTTGCATCTGACTGCTAGAAAAGATTGCACCTTTATGAAAGGATAAATCAAATACCAACAACTGAAGCTAATACCAATGGGCTCAATCCTGATTTCAAATACCTTCTTTTCTGAAATTTGCCTTCCAAGAGATGCATTAAATCACCTCATATTGTGAACTAAGTCAGAGTTAACTTTCCGCGCATATGCTCTTCATTATCATTAAAACAGTCTAAACAGTGGTTCTTTTGTAAGAACTACTGGTTCTTAAACTTGTATGATGTCCTTTACGAATTCCTTCCAAAGTCTGCTCAGCTGTATGCAGTTTACCTCGCTTCTCCCACTCACCCCTAGAAAGCTTTTCACAGGTAAATCATACCCTTGCATCCAGATAAACCTCCTCCTTTCAAAAGTATGTTTGAGGATCTCACAACCATGAGTAGTTAAAACTTAACATTATAATTATTTTAAATTGCATACGATTCACAAAGTATTTGCCAATTTGCGAAGTTCACACTGACTCTCTGAAAGCCTGTCCTATATTCAGAGGAAACCTGCTATCAGAGGATCATCAGTTTTCATAGTTCTGTTGTTAGACAGAATTGTTTGTAATCAGAACTTCAGAAAACACTGCATCCACATTTAGGACCTCTTTGCATACTCTTCTTCCATGCTATTGACTCCTCATGGAGAAACTGCAGATATATATTCCCCATCACTAAGGAAAACAAAGAACAAAACATAGGTATGTTCTCCTGTCAGTTTTTTTCTTTTTTTCCCCCAAAGATCAACAAACTTTGTTTGACAAAGTAACACATGGAAAAGGGAGCACCTCTACTAACAACAATAATGTACTAATATAAAATAAAGATCTTGTTGCTGTTCTCAGATTTCTTTGGAAAAAAAACTGATCAGATCCCCAGACTTTGGTGTGCAATGACATTTTATTGGTTTAATAGAAGTCATAGCAACACTATTCTGCTAAAAGTCACAGAGACAAAAACACAGTTCTTCACTGTTATACTCTGGCCTCTTCTGGATACAATGAGTACAAGTCCATGATTTTTTATTTTCATTTATTTTTAGAATCTTTTTCCTACCTTCTCGCTGGGAGGACCGTGACATGTGTTTCTCAGACAGCAGGCCTGAATCATTCTGATGACACGGTGAACCAACAGCTCGAGGACCAGAGGAACCTGATGATGTTATGTCTGCAAACAGCATCAGCCACGTGAACATAACAGCTAAGCACAGCCCACTTACTATGCGTCCCTCCTTAGAGATGTTAAGTAATGGGTAAGAGCAAGGCACCTTGTTAAGAAAACACTTTTCAAAACTCAGTTTGTAGTCTAAAATTACCATTCTGCTTGCTTCTCACACAAATAAATTGTCAGCACAACAAACTCTACAAGAAATAAGAGGCAAGCTGCATTCCTTCTTTCTTACATGTTGTCACTACTAGAAGATGGGGTACGAATTTTTCCCGGGGCCACTCCCTTTATAGCCTGACACCGCAAATGGCAGAGTTTCTGTCAGTATTTTGCTATGTTGCTGCCATAAAGCAGTGAAATTTCACAGCATACAATTCTTCCAGGTCTGCTGTCAAGAGCAACCACACCACTACACAACAGTCATTAGTAGTTCCTGGAGCTCATACACATCCCATTCAACATGGGCTAAGTTTCTTTTATTACAGGACCAGGATAAATAAATAAAGATAAATAAAGCTAGTGACTGCCAGCTCCAGGTGACAAAATTCCACAGACACTATATCCTGTAGTGCTGGGGTCTTGATACCAAAAATCAACCTAGAGACTTTACCTAAGTGAGAAGTACCACTCAACAGTACAGATGTGTGTGACCCCAGAACAACAGAGCAGCTACCGTACCAAAGAGTTCCTTGGCAGAATCCTTCTGACTCTGACTCTGTCCTCTTTTCCTACCTATAACTATCCCATAAAACGCCTCTAACACAGAAGCTGCCACAGACTTTTCCACAAGCATTCACCTGAACTTGTTGTAGTCCTCCTAGCTCTTAAAATTGGGTAGCTGCCAACCTCTAAAGATTTGTTTAGGTCAAGGTCATGCAAAATCAGAAGATATCCAGAGGAGGTTGAGATCAACATCTTGGAACAGTCTGGGGTCAGCCTCATTCGCATAAGAAAACGGGTGTGAAAAAACTTCTTGTGGGGACATCCATCTTCTGTGCACCTGGACAGTAAAAAAAAGCACAAGAAATGGTAGAAAGTAGCTTTGACTCAAGTCCCTAATACTGTCCAGAAGAGTCCAAGATGTGATAAGCATCTTTGTTAATAATAATAAAAAAATTGAGTATTGTCTTTATCCTACTTAAATCAGATTTTCATGAAATGGCAGAAGTCACATTTTCACACTACTGCAATAATGAAAACAGAATTTTTTTTATTTTTTAAAAATAACTACATTTTGGCACGTCAGCAAGAAAACTCTCTTTTAGCTACCAGACTATTACTATGTAAAGGTGATGCAAGTTCTTGATAAGGGCTATAAACTACCACAGTATTTAGGAATGCATTATAGAACCATTCAAGGAAGCAGGTTTTCCATCTTGTGCAGAAGAACCCTATCCTCGTGTGTTCTAGAAAAGTTAACAGCAGTAACACAGACACATACCTGTTTGTGTCCCAGATGATCACATTTCCATCAAACCCTGACGTTACTAGTAATCTTGTATTGGTATCGTACTCGATGTTCTTAACCCAGCTAGTGTGACCATGTAAAGTGCACACTTTTGTGTTCAGCTTTCTCAAATCCCAAAGTGCTATTGTAGTGTCATCAGAACAAGTCGCAAACAGTCGATTATCTAGAAACCTGAAAATGGGAGAGAAATACTGTGGCTGCTTAGTGCCTTTTTTAGGGTTAAATATTCTTAAGCAGGAATTTAAGCTAACAGAGAAATAAATAAAGTGGCTACACAAAAAAAAAACCCTACCCAAAACATATCACAGAATATTTGCCAATAAAATAGTTCCATTAAAAAACAGTACTTTTGGGATATGAACCAGCAGTACATCTGTAGTAGCAAACTAGTAAACCTGCAGAAGCATGGAAGGTTTTTTTCTTTGTTTGTTTTGGATTTTTTTTAATGAATCACTTAAAGATCACACAACCACCAAACCACCAGCGGAACAAATGCTCACATACAATCCCTGCAGTAACTAAATCAGCTACCCATCTGGACATTACTCAGTTTTAAACTTACCAATTCTTTAAAAGACACAAACGTCCTAGGACTGCTCACAAAGCAATTCTACCTTCATTTCAGACTACACCAGATCCCATCAGCTCATAATTAATTAAACCCATGCTCCTCTTTACTCTCTTCATTTCACAGAATCACTTGGGTTGGAAGAGACCTTCAAGATCATTTGAGTCCAACCATAAACCTAACGCTGCTAAACCACCCGTAAACCATGTCCCTCAACAGCACGTCTACCTGTCTTTTTAAATACCTCCAGGGATGGTGATTCCACCGCTGCCATGGGCAGCCTGGTCCAGTGCTTGACAACCCTTACTTAAAGAAGTTTTTCCTCATATCCAACCTAAACCTCCCNACTTAAAGAAGTTTTTCCTCATATCC